>JAJMAX010000005.1:0-219040 GCA_030565105.1 Vanderwaltozyma verrucispora
TATTATTATTATTATTATTATTATTATTATTATTATTATTATTATTATTATTATTTGCACTACCAAACAAGCCACCAGAGTTGTTATTGGTGCTACTATTAGTATTACCAAATAAGCCACCAGAGTTATTGTTGTTGTTGTTAGCGTTAGCGTTATTATTCATTGAATTAAAGCCTCCAAAACCAGAAGTATTGTTGTTACTATTACCAAAAAGACTATTGTTATTATTGTTATTTTGCTGTGAGCCAAACATTGAATTATTATTATTATTCATATTAGAATTACCAAATGCTTGGTTTGTGTTGTTAAATGCAGTTGAATTATTGATTCCAAACATGATTCAATAAAAATTTAGTTTAAAATAGATATACTATGAAATACGTCAATGATGAAATAAACAAATAAAAATGTTAAAAAAAAAAAAAAATACGAAGATACAAATGAGTTAAGATAATTTAAAGATCAAAATATTTTTTTTTAGTTTAACTGGCTAAATGATTTATTCCTTCCGTTAGTTCCTTTGAGTTCTGTTTAGTTTTTAATTTTTTAACAATAAATTAATGAATAAGTTATTATTCTCAATATTTAGATTAACTTTAAAATTTATACTAATTGTATTTAGACTTAGAAGATGATAAATTTAAAACAGAAGAATATATTCATATAATCTTGATGATGAGTTTTGATTATTTTTTTTTTATTTTTTTTTAATTTTCATTTGGCATATTGATATTGATTTAATGAGCATCATACACGAAATGAAAGTTATGTAAAACATTAAGATTTTATTAAGTAAATAATAACAATAATAATATAATTTATTAATATATATACATATATATATATATATAGTTCTGATGCTTAAATAAATGAATTAATAAGTATAAAGATAGTGATGAACATATCGTAAATCTTTATAAAACGTTGAATTTTAACCGATTCCCCCCAAAAAAAATGAATATTAAAAATAATATGATGAAGATGACTGTAATAATGGTACTGAAAAAGTAATTAGTTTAAAGAATTTTATAAATTATTAAATTTTTTAGTTACTTCTGCCATAAGACAATAATTTTTAAAATTTATTGGATCTAAAGAACCTGAATTTAGATCAACAATTAAATCTTCATTATCTTCATCTGAATCATCAGTATTATAACTATTTAACAATTTATATTTCATATTGGTAGTTAAACTTTCATCATTAATATTGTTTCTATTTTCTTTATCATTATTTGATTTCATTTCAAATAATGATTTATCTAAATTTATAGTATTCATATTCATATGCTTAAACTTTGTATATATATATATATATATATATTGATGTTTATGCACTAGTTTTAAACACTAATAGAATAACTATAAAAATATTTATAGATATACTTTATTCAAATTTGAATAATCCAGATTTACAATTACATTCACAATAATGTCTCAATATATATATAAATATAAATATATATTTAAATATAAATATAGTTACACCGCACCAACAAAAAGAATTGTGTAAGAAATGTGACGAACGCTAATGAACATGTGCTTCAAAAGGGGAAACGCCAAAGGGAATGGGAAAGACATAAATAAATCTCATCGTCATTTAAAGTGATGAACACTGTGAATTACTGCTTATTCTGTGCCATGATTTGTAAATAAATATAATGTAAACTTTAAAATTCGAAATTGGAAATGTATAAAACGGAGAATTTTTTAATTGGAGAAGCCACAGTTTATATCTTTGTGTGGCGGCATACTTTTTTATATGCAATTTTTAACATAACGGCCGATTGTGTTTTAAAAAAACACACTAAAATACACAATGATCCTACACAGCACGTGACATAATTAAAAGGGGAGAAAAATACCGTCACGCAGTCTTCTCGGGGCTAGAGCGTGGGCCCCGTTGACCATATTCTCGGTTGATAGCTAAAAAGGGGAGGGCTATACAATAGCTGTTGTGAGTATCCACACTTCTTCGGACACAAAGAGAGCTCTATGAGATGAGATGAGATGAGATGAGATGAGATGAGAGACAATGTCACATTTTAAGTTGTTTCTGAGTTTGCCAGATAGAGAGAGAAAGTGGGTTAATGGTTGAGCAGGGAGGGAGTAAATCATTATTTAAGAAATGGGATGGTATATTCAAGTAAGTGCTGGTGGAACTGATATGATATTGTAAATGTGTTTTTGTGTCCTTTCTCTTAGTTGCGGATATTGGTGGTGGACGAATTCTCGGATGTCCATGTGTGTTCCCGCTGAGACCTTGCTCTCATTATAGACACTCAGGTGAACAGATCCAATAGGAGAGGGTTGATAGGTCATTGTAACAATATGTGGTGGGTTGGATGAGTAAGGTTTATACTCTCTCTCTCTCTTCGTATCGATCTCTCAAATAGTTGATCTTGTTCGTAAAATCAAAAGACAACATTAAAATGAGAATAACTATTTCTTCATACTAAAACATATTGATAGTATTGTGTTCTATTAATGATAATTAACGTCGAATGGTAAATAATATCGATACTTTTCTTCTTAATGTTATTGTTCAACTGTTAATGGTAACATTTTATTTTTAATGGTTTATTTTCTGTCACGTTAAAATTATAGGCCTTCGCATAGGGTAACACCAGACGCGTAATATTTGTAAATATTAATTATATAAATATTATGGAATATAAATTTATTATATACAAAATAGATATAGGTAAAGATACCACCTAATCACACACACACACACACACACACACATTTGTACATTTATACATTTACATATATTTCTGAACATATAGTTATATTTCAAAAATGGATGAAACTTTTATGTTAATGGGTGATAATGAACAAAATTCATTGAATACCTATGACCCAACTGAAGTAACTAATGCTGATCCTGTTAATATTGATCCAACTGATGTTGTTACTAAAAAAAGGAAACCTTTTGTAAAATTAACATCTGAAAAATTATTATCTGAAAAAGGTTTACCATATATTGTGAAAAATGGTTCAAAAAGAATTTATATTAGTAAAAAAAAATCAAATTTTGATAATTTATCAAATATTATTCAATTTTATCAATTATGGGCACATGAATTATATCCAAAGGCAAAATTTAAAGATTTTATCAAACTTTGTAATGGTTTAGGTAAACATGATAGAGTCTTGAGAGAATATAGATTAGATTTATATAGAAAAGAAATTGGGATACCAACAACTGATGAAATGGAAAATGGATTTAGTAGCACACTCGATTTAAATCAACAAAATCAATCTACTCAATTACCAACTGAAATAATAAATAATTCTAATATACCTGAAGAAAATCAACAAGAAAGAAATTTATTTGTCTCCTCTGGTCCAAATAATATTGATGGTGAGGATGAAGATGATGACAATAATATTTATTCAATATCAGCAAATCAAAATAAAGAAAATCAACAAAATCAACAAAGTGCAGTTGATTCTCTGAATTATAAGGCGACCAGTAATTTAAACGACAATATCTCTAAAGATGGGGAATCTGAACCAATTGAGAACGAAATTGATCAAATGAGAGAATGGGAAAATGAACAACAACAATTACAAACCCAAAATCTTGGTTCTCAATTTAATGATTTTGATGAAGAGGAAGATGAGGATGCATTAGAAGCCATGAAAGAAATGGGTTTATAATTATATTTAATAAATTTTGAGACGCATATACGTGTAAATATATACATGTAGACAGATTATTGTGATTTATCATCACTTTGTAATACTACAATATAGAGTTCGTTAGGACAAGAAAATAAATAATTTAATTAATTTTAAATAAAATTGAAAAAAAATTTTAGAGGAGTTGATATTAATGAAAAAGGTTAAATTTTTAATTCTTACATTTATTTTTAATTAATTTATCTGCAATGATTTTTTTTTTAATTCTCTATATCAAAATTCGCAAAATTTAACGATTAATTTCGCAAGTTTTTCTAAGTATACTTTATCTATTTCATCAAAACCATTATAGTCCAAACAATCTAAATCAATTACCCCAATGACTTTATTTTTATCATTAACAATTGGAACTACAATTTCACTTTTAGTTTCTCCATCACATGCAATATGTCCAGGAAATTTGTTTACATCTGGAACAAGTTGGGTTTCTTTACTAGATGCAGCAATACCGCAAACACCCCTACCAAATTGAATGGTTTGACACGCTACTTTACCTTGAAATGGTCCTAGGATTAGCTCTTCATTTGGCAGTTTACTTTTATCGCTTAGATAAAAACCAGTCCAATTAACATTGACATTTAATGACTTATATGCATGCCAGATCAATGATGCTGCATTAGATAAATTGCATACCCAATTTGTTTGATCTACAGTTAAAGCTTCAAAAGAATCTAATAATAGTTGTAATGTTTCTTCTTTATTAGTATCCGATGCAAATGTGGTATAATCAGCGTGGTGTTTATTTTCTGTCATTATTTATTAAAACTATATCTTAATATTTCAAATTTAACTATCTTTTCTCTGAAATTTTAAAATCATTCCAACAATGCTTAAATGCAAACAATTAGTGGTTAAAATATCTTAGTTTATATATAATTTAATAATGTTAACTCTTCTTGTTTAATTTAAATTAGGCGATGAGTTGGAAGCCACAGTTATTTATTGAAGATATTTTTTCAAAAATTTTAAAAAATTAAAAAGTAAATGAAACGGACAGGAATCGAACCTGCAACCCTTCGATTGCAATAGTGTTTCCGAGAAATTTCCAAGATTTAATTGGAGTCGAAAGCTCTACCATTGAGCCACCGCTTCATCTAATTAATATTTTCTAATAAAAAAAGAAAGATATAAAATGGTAAAAGTATTTGGAAATAATACAGTTATCAACTCTCTATCACTACATCAACAAATAATGTGAAAATAATAAATATATTGAACATAATTAATTTAATAGTTTAAGGTATCCTATTCTTTTTTATAGTAACTATAATACCCATTTTATCTGATTTTACATCGTTTCTTCGTTGTTAAAAATCATGGAAAATTGTATATTGAATATTGAATTTAATTTATTCCGTGCAAAGCTTTAAGATTCAATTAGGAATTTCAATTAAAAAATAGTATAACGATAAGTTTAACTAGTTTTGATATATGAATATAGAAGCGGACAGAGGTAAATACCATATATTCACAATAGGAAAAAAAAGGACCTTCAATGGAGTCAAATAATTCAGATAACTTCGAATATATATTACAACTAACTCGCACATTAAGTGCAGAATGTAGAAGTGGTAGACAACAAAACGATAACATTGTCAATCTTCTATCTAAAATGGCAAAACAATCTGGTATATCATATAACCAATATTCTAACACAGTCCAACATTCTACACAAAAGCAATATGATTCAATTACGAAAATCACTGAACGAGAACAACTAATATTAGAGAATTATCAAATACTGTATCAAATAGAACAACAAGAATATATGAATAAAAAAATTTGGACATTGATGAATCATATAAATGAACATATCAATTCAATTAAAATATTTTTGATGGAGGAAAAAATAATAAAGGATATTTCACATGGTGATACTTTTACAGAGAAAATGAATGATCAAAATGAACAAATATTGAACAATACAAAGAAATTAGAGGATCATAAAGGAATATCACAAGAAAAATTGAGTAGTTTAATTGCGAAATTAAAGCTCTTGGTTAGTCAATTAGATTTTTCAAAAATAGATAAAAAAACTCCAGAGTTCATAAATTTTCAACAGAGCATGAACTGCTTAAAAACTGCCCATAACATTGACGTTTTATTATAATTATGTTTACTGTTAGCATACCATGCTAAACATATTTTACATATCAAAATATGTTTGTATATACCAAGATAAATAATTAGTAATATTCATATCCAATATAACCCTAATATTCCCTTTCAATTATAAAAATTAAATAGTATATATATCATACCTTTTTTTTATTATTATGCATTGGTCGACGACCGATAAATTTTTGATGAAGCCACACAATCCATTCTTTAAACTCTCTTTTGAAATTAGAATATGCACACATATTTAAAATTTTCATACTAAAACATTCATAATCATCAGTTTCAGTTTTCAAAATGCTTTTAATACGCTCTTCAAATTGGGCATTATCAAATAATGATTCTACAACTTGTTTTGAACATGAACCCTCATTCATAAATGATTTTTCTACTGCCTTTAGCTTCGTATCAAATTGATTTATACTGTGTTCGACATCTCTCATACGCCTATCTAATATTCTAATATTATATTTCAATTTGGATGATAGAGACTCTAATTCACGCATTTCACTGATAATTAAATCCTTTCTTTTTTCAATATCCTCGTGGATTTCGTTAAATGACTTAGCATTGCTAGTATATTCATTGTATATATCTTGTAGTCTTACAGTCAATTCTTTAAATTGGAATTCATCATATTGTAAAGTTGCATCTGTTTCAAACGTATTATAAAACGTACCTTGCAATATGCCTTTATCGTCTTTTCGTATCCCTAATTCATTTTTAACAAATTGAAGATCTCTAGCCATTCGTATCAGTGAAGGATCAAATGGAAGACTCCAACATTCAACTATATCTTGAACTTTCGATGCTGATGTACATCTATGTAGCTTATATTTTTGATCCAAGTTATTATCATCTTTGTTATTTATTGACAATTGTTTTAATTCATGTGCGGAACCAATTGAATTCCTTCGATAGTATTCGTTATGATATATTTTATTAATGCCATAACTTTGAAGATATTTGTTTTTGTCATAGTTACAAACCATGGATGATAATGACATAGATGAGGTTGAACTGTTAATTCTTTTTAAATCAGAGTAATTCTTGGTTTGAACGTTTTTATTATCTTCCAATAGCAAATTATCACTGGCATCGCTATTGTCATCATTACCATAACCATCATAATTATATTGTCTTAAGTACTCAAGCTGTTGTTTATGCTCCTCTAAAAATGTTTTTGGGTCACCATTATTATATTTACTTTTGGAAAACACTCTATTTTCAAAAACTTTTCTGTTACCTTTTCTAAACTTCCCTTTACCTTTCCATAACAGACCTAACGAATTCCCACTGATATTTTGAACCAATACATCTAAGTCAGTCGTTAGAATTTCATTCGCCAAATGTTGACTACTACCTTTCCCAGTTATGTCTTGAACAGTAGACTTCACAACTTTTTTGAACTTGAAAATATCAGAATTAGAAGTTTTTGCAGAAACGGCAAATAATTTTTCTAAAGTAAGGTGGTCCAAGTATAATGTTTCTGTATTCCTTGCTAAACTGTACTTTTTTTGGAAAGTAAATATAGCTCCATAAAAATCATTTTCATCAAATGGATCCTTAGAAGAGGTACAATCGGCAACAACCAATTTAAAGTAACAACTCATGACTAAACTAATCATTGCTGCAACTGTTGTTGGACCAATCGTTGCCTCCTTTTTGGGTTTATCCAATCCAACATATATTTTTCCATATTGATCCCACCACTTATCGATTGCTACTTTCGTTTCATCATATAAAATACCTTCTTTTTCAATATCAGAAGGTTGTAACTTAAAATAGCCCAAACATATCTGTATTAAAGAGATCAATTCCACTACAGGATTATAATACGATATCATCTTTTCTTTATTAGATAAAGAGGCTGACTCTTGAATTTGAAACGAATTTTTTAAGTGATTGATATATTGTTGCCTTATTTCATTATTCATAGGAATTTTGTATAACTGAGAGAATTTGTCTTCTGCAGTAGCAGTTGGTGCATTTAAAAGCAGAGCTGATCTACCACCACAATGTAATCTTTTTAGATCAAAATTTGTTTTAAAGTTGTCCCAAATTGTTCTAATATCTCCACATTCTACGTGAAGTAGATTTAAAGTAGAAGTGACATTGAATAGATTTGTAATAAACAAAGTACCTTCTGAAATCAACTTAGGTTGAGCAAATTCAATCAGTTCTTTATAATATAATTGAAAATTTGAGGGCCATTCTGTTATATCAGTTGGTAATATAACTTCAACAGCTGATATAATATCATTTGAATTACCAGTATAACATGTAATTAATGAAGACAACTTCCTTTCAGCCACCCATTGTTCTACAATATAAATTTCAAAACCGGAAAGTTCCAGCTCCTTATATATGAAATTATTATTCTTATGAAGTTTTAGATTATAAAGTGCTCTTGTATCAGGAAAGATAAAACTACTAAATGCTAATGCTGGAGAAGATGGTGAAATTCCTGGAAATGTTTTTGCTGGTGAGTTGTTTATGGGTAAATCTGCTTCATCATTTACCATTGTAAAAGATTCTCAACGTGATCAAAAATCTTAAATACTCGGTTAAATTTTGTAGTTTCCTTAAATTTTTTTTAATGACAATCAAATAAATTGAAATTAGTTTGAACCTTTTTTAAGTTGATAATACTTTTGTTTCAATAAAATTCTGTAATGTGAGTTCTTTAACAAAAGTGTTTTGTTTGTTGAAAGTTAAATTTAATTTGAGATGCAACATGATAGAGTCAAGACTTAAAAATACAACATCATCCATGGATAAATATATATATATATATATATATGTAGACATTATAATTAGTAAAGGATTTATGAATATATAGAAATGAAGGAAAATATACCAATGATCACGTGATATATCTAAATGGTAAACGCAAGTAGGCAATATAAGAGATGGTATTGTCTGAGGTAATGTTTAAGTATACCAATTATTTAGACAAAACTGCTTGTATTCAGTGTTGTCATTTCTTCACCTGTCAAACCTTCTAAGCTGTGATCTAATATATCTTCACACACAACAATATCAGGAACGAATCCAGAGGTTATTTGGGGTACTTTTATTTTTTTCATAGATTGAATGATAATATCATTTTAAATTACATTTCATTCGAAAAGATAGCTGATTCAGTCTCTATTTCCTCTAAGTATTCGAGAATAAAAAATACCAATCTGTTAGCTATTTCTGGTTAAATATTTGTACTCATTCTTGCTCTCTGAAGAATGTCTTTGTGCCAAATAATACTCTATTCAAAAAGATTCTAGACTATTTCATTTAATTTCAATTACTATTTTTTTTTTTACCAACTTTTGAACTTTGTTAGTCAAATAAAATATATCCAAGCGGCTGAGATTTTTAACTAAGCTACTATTTGAGGTCATGAAGAAGAAAGGGATCAAATTGGTAAGACTACTCAGTACTGAAATGATTATAGTTTAATCAGATCCATAAATTTCACCCAAGTAATCATTTTTCTTTAAGAAGATACACCCTGAGAATATAATATCTGTAAATTCAATATCAAATATTATCAAAATCAATGATGTATTTAAGATGCACTAGAAACCGCCGAGTCAATTATTGAAAATTTAAACCTTTCAATATCTTTTAATTTACTTTGTTAATTATAAACCGGAAGTTACTCCAAAATCTTATGTCTTTCCTCATATATTAAAACTTTTTCAAAGGGAATTTGTTTTGAAACTTATATGAATATTAAGTATTGAAAGCAGAAATCAACACCAAGCACAGTATAAACTGTAGACTTACTGTGGTTAGCTGTATACATTTATCTTTAAATATCAACTTAGCATTAATAAATAATATATTCAGTCAAGTTAACTGATCTCAAGCAATGCTTTTATCTTTAATATTTAAGTAGTTTTCATATATATTATATATATTATGCCTACTAATTTCTTTCCATCTATTTTTTCAAAATTTGTTAGCCTGCCTTTCCTGACATCTCAAGAAAAATTTAAAAAATATAATGCAATGTATTTAAGTGAAAAGTACGTTTAAGTTAGGTACTTTTAAAAGAAAAAGAATAGTAATTTGCTTCATATATATTGCTTAAATATAATCATCTAGGAAGTTAATAGCCAATATGGGGGAAGACAATTCACTTGAAGAGCTAAGGTTGAAAATTATTGCTTCAATGAGCCAAAATAAGTCCAATGAGGCATCAAATAATGCAAGTAGCAATACAGAAAATAATCGTCCGAATAATTCCAATAATGGTGTCAATAACTATTTACCGACAGGTCCTAAACTTAATGATGAAAGAAAAGATCTACGCTACCAAAATCGCAATGAAAGTGTTGGCGGTAATAGATATAGTAATCAGAATAATTTTAATAGAAATAATACAAGAAATAATACGAGAATAGATTATTCTCAAAATAATACAAGAAATAATACGAGAATAGATTATTCTCAAAATAATAGAAATAATAATATGAGAACAGATTATTATCAAAATAATAGAAATAATAATAGATATGATAATAGAAATAATAATTATCAAAATGAATCACATTTTAATCCACAAAATAATAGACGAAATAATAATAATTCGATGATTTCTAACTCTGGTGATCGTAATCATCAAGGCTATAATAATAGATACAATTCTTCATATACCGAAAATAGTGGTAATACAAATTATGGTCGATTCAATGGAAATAACTCAAACCAGTATGTCAATGGTCAAGGTAAGAGACAAAATACAGGTAATAGATTCACTTTAGAACAATTAAAGGAAATCGTTCCAATTGACAAAAGAGAAATTAAATTTGAATCAAAATGGAATATTACACCAAAAGGATTTGAAAATGTAGCAGCTGAAAGGGCAAAACTATCCGGACTATTTCCCCAACCTGGTCAACCTCAAATTATAGACCAAACTAAGCTAGCTAGAGTTGTTGCACATGGTGGTACAAAAAGTAGAAGAACAAGAATGTTATTTGAAGATAGTACTAATAATATGCTAAGGTTCTCAAAAGCAAATAATGAAATAATAATTGAAAATGTATTGTTTAATGATACAATTACAATTGATCAACTTGTATCAAATATAAAAACTTTTTTACAGGTTTTTCTAAAAGGCATGGATGATGGATATGAAATAAAATCAATTAAACTGGTACCGATAAATTCATCAAATAATGAAAAATGTATTATTGTTGAATCTAATTGTGTGGAGGCAAGTTCGATTATTTTAAGTTGTCAAGACTTCATTGAAAAAAAATTAAATATAATTAAATCAAACTGGAAAAGACCAGGTCAATACATACCCCAAATAGATGAAACAAGTGATATATGTAATATTAATATTATTTCAATTAGTGGGTTAGGTAACCAGATTGAAGTTATTGATGATGGTTCATTACAATCTTTTTTCAATGATAATAAAATAATTACCACTTTTATAAAACCGTTATTTCTAAAGGAAAGTAAAGATGTTGATAATGAGGAAGATGGTGCAACATCTTCGGAGTTTACAGGCAGTGTAATGTTTTTATTAAAAGATGAAGAAAATGAAGAAGTTAAATCATTTTTACAAAATTATAATTACATCAAACCTAATTTCAGCGATAGAACTCAAAATTCATCTAAACTAACCTTCCAAAATATATCGAAAGTTATTATTGAAGATAAAGATTTGGTAGAAGAAACAAGAGTTCTTTTATTACTAAATTGTGTTGATCCATTAGATTTAAAAAAGATATCATTTTTAAATGAAATTGAAGATACATTATATGATGGATTAAACGAAGTTGAAAAGATTAAAATAAAAAAACCAATAGCAGATTATAGATTAAATTTTGAAAATATTGGAGAAAATATTGGTAATATTTTTATCAAATTCAAGACAATTGAATCATCAAAATTAGCATTTAAAAAATTATCTGGATCAAAATTCAATGATAGAACAGTTTTATGTTCATACTTCAATGAAGATGATTTTGATAAAATTGAATATTTATAAAATTTATAAATAAATATTAAAAGTTAAATTTATACAATAAAATTACGCAGATGCAACTAACTATTCTTGGATAAAATTGGTTACACTAAAAATAATCGACTCCTTTTCAGTTACATTTATAATTAAAATACAATAAAGACAATTCCCAAACTCCGTCGTTAATAATTGGTTATATTTTTAATATTTTAACTCTAAAATGTAGTATAACGAGCTTTCTAAATTAATTAATTCTCTAGACAGCTTGTTTTGTGTTGTATAATCGAAGAGCGGGTAATGTCCGTTTATCATCTGGCTATGGAAATTTTTAGATCAATAGACAGAAACAATTTATCTTTAAAACTTATTTTCCTAATTTATTTTTCATTTTTTTTCTAAGATGAAATGAAAGGCGTTGGAAAAAAAAGGTGTAAAGCCGGAAGTGTCACTAAAAGATATATCCATTTTTAGGGTGCAATTGAGATGAAGTTGGTTGATTTTGCTGTTTCGGGACAGCAAATTCGGTAGTACTTAAAGATTTCATTAAGTTGCTGTAGTGAATGTGTGTAGTTAAGCGGTTATTGGAAGATGTATTATATAGTATGTGTTTTTTAATGTAATTATTCTATCTTATCTAAACCTGGTGGGTCAGTACAATATTTTAGGACTAAAAATTTGGTTCCAAATGAGTGTTTATTAACATCAATTGGTCTTTTACTAGGTCTTGTCAAGTATATGACGTATATTCCGTATTTACATATGTAACAATAAAAGTTCATTTATCAAGACATTATTAGCTTATCGACTAACTATACGTTCACAAGTAAAACATTTAATCAAGAAGATATTCTCTACTACTTCAGTGAATTAATAATAATTATGTTTGTCACTTTCTACTTCGATAGATATTCTCATATATTAATTCATCAACCTTCCTTCCTCAAGCACTGCAGGATATTAAACATCATTTCTCTCTCTCTCTCTGGTATCCGTCATTACACATGTGCAGTATACAAATATATATTTTTTACTATCTGGTTTTAATTTTAAAATAGGTGCGTACCAGATAAAATAGGTTTCGTTTTTAGGACCTCATCAGACCTAATCTTAACTATCCGTAAATACGACAGCCGTCCAAATCTGTCTGCTCAGACTGGCACTGTTGGTTTCCTATTTTGGCAACTAGGACTACAAAGCTGCTTTTAACTGGGTGGTTAAACTGCCATATAGGTGCGATATGTTCCACGACAGGGGACAGAAATATTGCATCGATTATAATAATCATGGAGCATTATTAAAGTCCCGGTACTGTACCGATAAAGACACCTATAAAATATTATTAAGTGGAAAAAAAAATCTTATTTACTTTGTTGATTTTAACTTACATGCAGAATCTATACTGTAATTACATTTTGCATGCAGTTCACTTGTTGTCACTTTGATTTATACCATACTACTTCTCTTACCGTTAATGTCAATAAATTGTATATTTTAACTACCGTTATTTGTTAATAATATAAAGCATCGATAATGAAAAATGTTTAAGAAGGTGGAATATTAAATAATTTTTTTAGTCTACAACATTTTCTTTAATAAAAACTTGTATCTATTGTTGAAGGAAATGACTTCGTAAAAATGATTTAATTATCTTGAGTCAGTGTGTTAACTCAATCGTTTGATAAACTTTTTCCATTGTATATCTTTATTTACATTCATAATTACATATATATAAGTACCCTTGTTTGATGATATGTTTTCAATTTAAAGATATTCAATTTTATTATCATTTATTCTTTATTTCCTTTTGTAATTACATTACTTAAAGTATTCTTTCTTTCTTTCCTTTTTTTTTTTTTTTTGAACTTTTAAAATACTGTGTAAACAATAACATTCCAAAGAAGATAATGAAATATATTTCAAATATTTTTTCTTCTTCATTGATATTATCAATTATTATTTCTACGGTCAATGCTGCAACACATACCTATAACTGGACTGCAGCATGGAGTACTTATGATGCAGATGGTATGGGTGAGAGAGCAGTAATCGCTTGTAATGGTGAATATCCATGGCCAGATATCAGAGTCACAAAAGGTGATAGAGTTGAAATTTATTTAACAAATGGGTTTACAGATGCTAATACAACTTTGCATGCTCACGGTTTATTCATGAGAGGTGAAGCTCAAATGGATGGTCCTCCAATGTTAACACAATGTCCAATAGGTCCAGGTGATACTTTCTTATACAACTTCACAGTTTCTGATAATGCTGGTACATATTGGTACCATTCTCATACTTTGGGTCAATATCAAGATGGGTTTAAAGGTAAATTTATTATTGATGATGGTGAAAATAATGAAAACTTTCCTTATGAATATGATGAAGAAGTTACCTTAGAAGTTGCTGAATGGTATGATAAAGTTACTGGTGAATTGGAACCTTCTTTTATGAACTTATTCAATCCAACTGGCGCTGAACCTGTTCCTCAAAATTTAATTATTAATGATACAAGAAATTTAACTTGGGAAGTAAAACCAAATACAACTTATTTATTAAGATTATTAAACACTGGTGGGTTTGTATCACAATATTTCTGGATTGAAGACCATGACTTGACTGTCGTTGAAGTTGATGGTGTTTATACAGAAAGGAATACCACTGACATGTTGTACATTACAGTTGCTCAAAGATATTCAGTTTTGTTGACTACAAAAAATGATACATCAAGAAATTTTGCAATTATGCAAAAATTTGATGATACTATGTTTGACACAATTCCAAGTGATCTTCAATTAAATGGTACTTCTTATTTAACTTATAACACAAGTGCACCTGTTCCAGAAGAAAATTACGTTGATTCACTTGATGACTATTTAAATGATTTCTATTTGGTTCCATATGAAAAGGTTGAATTATATGATACAGCTGATTACAGAATTACATTGGATTTAAAGATGGATAATTTGGATAACGGTATCAATTATGCTTTCTTCAATAATATCACATATACTGCACCTAAAGTTCCAACATTGATGACAGTACTTTCGGCTGGGGACGATGCAACCAATCCATATATTTATGGTACTAATACCAACACATTTGTCTTAGGACAAAATGAAACTATTGAAATTGTTTTGAATAATTTAGATACTGGTAAGCATCCATTCCATTTACATGGTCATGTCTTCCAAACAATTTGGAGAGATAGAGAGTATGATTCTGATGCAGGCGAATCGCCACATGAATTTGATGATTCTGATGTTACTAGTTACCCACAATATCCAATGATGAGAGACACAATTTATGTAAACCCGCAATCAAATTTTGTTATTCGTTTCAAAGCTGATAATCCGGGTATTTGGTTCTTCCATTGTCATATTGAGTGGCATATGTTACAGGGTCTTTCTATTGTATTAGTAGAAGATCCTGCTTCAATCCAATCAACAGCATCTCAGAAAATTACAGAAAATGGTTTAGAAATTTGCAGCAATGTTGGTGTTCAAACGACTGGTAATGCTGCGGCAAATACCAATTTTATGGATTTAACGGGACAAAATCTTCAAGCAAATTCAATCCCAACAGGGTTTACCGCAAAAGGTATTGTTGCAATGACATTTTCCTGTTTAGCTGGTATCCTGGGTTTACTTACTATCTCCATTTATGGGTTTATGGAAATGCCAGATGCCGCACAAAAGACAGTTCAAGATTTAAACGTCCCTTTAACACAGTTACTTTCAAACGAAAAAGATTTTTGAAAATATCTAATAGTACCTTTTTAAAAAGAGTTTAATTAAACTTTGAAACATTTAATAATTATATACATACATAACTAATAAAAAATATCAATTAACCATTTAGGTTTACCAATATATTACTACTTTACGTTTGTTAATTATTTTCTGATATATAAAATATGAACAATATTATATTACAATGACAGAAATATAAGCTCTTCGGAAATTTATATAGGCGCCCTTTGTATCTTAATATTCATTAAAAATTAAATAAGATATTCTAAATTTTAAATGATTTAAATATATATGCATATGCCGAATAATAAAAAAAACATTAATTATTGAGATCATGAACGATAGTCACCATTGATGGTAACATATTCATGGGACAAATCACAAGTCCAAAATTGTGCATCTTCTTTACCAGTACCTAAATCAACCAAAATTTCTAGGTCATCCAGTGCTAATACTTCAGAGGCTCTTTCTTCATTGATATCTAACTGAGGTACACCATTTACAACCAATTTTAATTCACGTGGTTGAGAGTCATCGGTTGCAACAAAACTAACATTGATTTTGTTAATATTCAAGGATTCTAGATTATTTAAATTAGCATATCCGATAGCACATAAAATTCTTCCCCAATTTGCATCTTGGCCATATAATGCTGTCTTTACAAGCATAGAATTTGAAATCGATTTAGCAATAATATGAGCATCCTCAAAATATAAAGAATTTCTAACATTAATGGTGACAAACTTGGTTGAACCTTCACCATCACGGACGACTAATTGAGCCAACTTTTGTGAGAACTCTGTAACTTGCTGTTGAACTTGTTCAAATTCAGGTGATGATTTTGTAATAGTTTCAGTTTCAATTGCACCATTCGATAACATGCATATAGTATCATTTGTACTCATGTCACCATCAACACTGATACAGTTAAATGAACGACTAGTGGCATATGATAACATTTTTTGTAAAGCTTTATTTTCAATTGGTAAATCTGTAATAATATAACCCAATAATGTAGCCATATTTGGGCAGATCATACCTGCACCTTTAGCCATACCAGTTAAAGTATATTGTTTACCATTTGGTAAGGTAAATTTAGAGGAAACTAATTTTGGGAAAGTATCGGTAGTACAAATAGATTTAGCAATATTTAACCAGGATTCAAAATTATCACCAAATTTGTTATTTTCAAAAATGTCATTAATACCTTTTGAAATTTTTTCCATTTGCAATCTTTGCCCTATCACACCAGTAGACATTGTTAAGGTAGAATTTTGTTTACCTAAATGTTTGCTTACTAACCCAACCATGTTTTTAGCATCAGTCATACCAACTTCCCCAGTAACAGCATTTGCACACCCTGAATTGATTATAATTGAATCGATACCTTCACCTGAAGAAGTATCTAAAATTTGCTTTGATAATAAAACAGGGGCCGCTTTAAACTTGTTAGTTGTAAATACAGCGGCAGCAGCTGATGGACGTGATTTATTAGTATTTTTTATAATTCCTAAATCTAAATTTCCATTTTTCTTCACACCAGTTGCAGTAGAGGCGACTTGGTAACCTTTTGGAAATATTGCTTGTTTAGGAACATATAGTGCGTATTTATCGATGACTTTACTTCCACGTTGAAATAAACTTGTAGTAAAATGCATTAGTAGTATTTAATTATATGTGTTTAAGAAGTTTATTTAAGTTGAGTACTAATTGGCTAAATAACAATGACAATGATAATTACAATTACAATTACAAATTATTTTTACCTCATTGATTCAATCAACACTCATCTTAAATAATAATTGAAATAATCGCTTTTTAAATTCCATCAAACTCACTTTGCTCATATTTTTTCAAATATAGCGTTTGCGTTGCTAAAACGACCAAATAGAATATTTTTGTAATGAGTAGCATGAAAAAGTACATCTCATCGATTGACTGACTCATCGCGAATAATTTCTGAGTAAAAAGCGCATGATTTTTGGTTCTTAAACATTAATCGATCTAAGTTTATGTAGTTAAATGTATAATAAGAGTCATCGATATATGAAATCAATTGATGATACAAAAGGAATAACAAATATGAAAGAAAGAATAAACAATCTTTGATTTGGAGTTCAGTAAAAATTAAAGATGGTTGTCATTGAATTAATTATATACAGTGTATGGTATTTTTATTTCTATAATTTACTTAGAAAAATTTAAATTTTCTCTTTTGTAACTGCTTTACCATTTGAGATCACTTCTTGTAACCATGATAAATCAATTCTGCTTACGTTCCTTGCATAACCTTTAGTTGTGAAAACATATTCGGTGTACATTATACCTGGACAATCTTTATTTAAAAATAACATTGAAGATGGGTGCACACTAATTGGTTCACCCGTAGTAACTGTTCTATATGATCTGTCAGGCATACCGATAGCAGTGTTCTTAGAAAACCCACTTAAGAAACATTTAATTATACTAGCAATTTCTTCACTATTACCTTTGAAAGTATTTATTGATCCGTCTTCATCTTTATCATAGTTAGTATGTTTTGAAGAATCAAATAATTTTTTACAATACATCCTTAACTGTTCTCTCACTTTCACAACATTTTTGAATCCACGGTAAGATACACAAAGTTGCTTACACCATTCACTTTTTTCATTGCCACCAGCATGCTCCTTTTCTAAATCATAAAAATATATGTCAAATAGTTCTTTCATCATGATTAAATCACCATATCTTCTACCACCGTTACATAAAGAAAAACGACGTTCATTAATTTCGTCTCTTTGTTCCGGAGAAGGATTTAACAATAAATTATCTACACTCAAACATGATACAATATCAATAACACTAGATAGACATCCCATTTCAATAGATTTTATTAAAACACTACTTAAATGAGGTTGTAATGGTAGTAAGGCCATTTGTTTACCCTTTTCAGTAATCTTCCCAAAATCATCTAATGCATTTAATTGGTATAACTCTTGTAAACCCATCACTAATGCATCTTTGCCTGGATGTTCAAACCATGTCCAATCTAAAATATCATCAACACCTGCTCTTTTTAACATTAAAACAGGTGAAGTAACGTCACTTCTTGCAATTTCTGGCTCTGTTTGTGTTGGGAGCTCTTCGAAATCCGGCTCACAATATAATCTGTAGGATTTACCTTCACTTTCTCTACCAGCACGACCACTTCTTTGCAGTGCACTTGCCTGAGAAATTGGGACTGTTAATAAAGTTGCTAGACCTAATTGATGTCTCCAAACCTTGACTTTACGGAGACCTGAATCTATGACATATTTAACACCCGAAATAGTAACTGATGTCTCAGCTATATTAGTACTAAATATAACTTTTCTTTTGAAACCTTTTACTGGTAAAAATACTTGTGCTTGCTGGGCAGGAGATAATGCTGCATATAATGGATGGGCAATCATTAATGGTACAGAACTTTCATTAGCAATAATGTGACTAATTTTGTTTAAGATTGCAACAGCTTTATCAATTTCCTCTTGACCTGGTAAAAAACATAAAATATCACCAGTCAGTTCTCCTTGGTTTATTTGAACACAACATCTTATAGCACTATCGACAATATCATCACAAGGAGCTTTTAGATAATATTGAGTAACATTAAATTTACGACCTTCAACAAATAAAATTGGTGCATTATCGAAAAATTCACTAAATTTTTCAGCTTGTAGTGTAGCAGACATAACTATTATTTTCAAATCTTTCCTAGGTCCTTGAATTAAGGATTTTAAAAACCCAAGGATTAAATCAGTTAAAATAGTTCTTTCATGTGCTTCATCGATAATAATAGTGCTGTATTCTTTTAAGTTTCTATCTATCATTAATTCTCTTAACAGCATACCATCAGTCATATATTTTAAACGAGTAGTTGAATTTGAAGAATTATCAAATCTAACAGAATAACCAACTTGGTTACCTACATTTGAACCATGTTCTTGGGCAACACGAGTAGCCAAATTAATAGCGGCAACTCTACGAGGTTGTGTAACACCAATACATCCATGTTTTTTGTTTCTATATAAATCATCTAATATGAATTGTGGAATTTGAGTGGATTTACCAGAACCTGTTTCACCAATTAATACTGTTACCTGATTATCATTTATATAAGGCATTATATCATGACGATTATTAAATATAGGTAAAGTTTGTCTTACTTTTAATAACTCTCTAGCTTTATCTTTTAAATTATGATGGTTTTGATTTCTATTTTGGAAATCAGTTTCGTCTTCCTCATCTTCTTCAGGTTTATCATGAAAATTGATAGTTTTTTTGGACCTATTGACGTTATTTCTTTTAAAAGGATGGGCTTTTGTTATTTTCTTTGAGTGGGGCATCTTGGCCTTCTTCTTATTATTATTATTATAGCTCTTACCTTCCATAATGTGATAATTTGACAAACATACAGAATTTATATTAAACTATTATTTACGGGTATACCACAAATAAAAATAATTAAGCAAGGATAACATCTTAATTGTGCATTTACATACATGATGCTTGTACTTTTTATAGTACTACATCTCATCTCATCTCATCGCATACAAATATTCAAAACTTTTCACATCATGTTGTACGTTAATTGAAATTTTTCAGATATTAAATAACTAATTTAACATAGTAAATTATTTTTTGTTCGATAGTTCGGATTCATTATTACCTACCAAGTTGGAACTGCTCCAGTAAGTAAAGCCTTTCATGACGTTTAACCATTTGTTTTCCTTCCTTTGTAAAGGCCGTACAATCGTATTAATGTATTTATAAAACGTATATCAAATTCATTTGGCATTAAATGTATATAGACTTTTAACTTTTTATATAATGAGTAAGCTGAATAGAGAGGATCATACATGATTAATTTATATTGGATTTGAAACACTAAATTGGCACATATACATAATATATATATATTCTTTTTAGCTGGAAAAATAAGAAAAAAATAAAAATAAATAAGTTGTCCATTAATAATTGCAATACACGTCGGGTTAAAACGATATACATTACATTTTTTCTTCTTTATCTTTTTATAATATGAGACATGAATAATTCGATTGTATCATATATATTATTAAGTTTGATGACAATTTCTTTAGTACTTCAGCTAATACCAAATCTCTCAGTGCCTGTCTCTTCTAATATTTCTATTTCATCTCATAGAAATATTAAGTTTGGTATATTTGGATGGTGTGTTGACAAAAATTTTCAACATGACTTTATTTGTACCAATGTATCTATCGGCTACAAAGCGTTAAATGATACATCATCAGAATATACTTTATCTTTACCTACACATATAAAAACTTCAGTTTCGAAGTTATTAGTAGTTCATCCAATTTCTTTTGTATTTACACTCGTTCTTTGGTTTTGTTGCATATTATTAGTTTTTACAAAACTAAAGTATTCACCATCTTTTACTTTAGTAACTGCTTTGATTTCATTACCAACTTTTTTACTTTCATTATTATGCATATTGGTTGATCTATTACTATTTGCTTTAAAATTAAACTGGTCAGGTTGGATGTTATTAGTCGTAACCGTTTTAATTTCAATTAGCTGCTCATTACTATGGTCATTGAGAAGGACTACTAAAATGAAAGAATATGAATCTATATATTCACAGAATTATAAGAATACTCAATTTGAAATGTATTCAATGTCTGATGTAAACTCACAGGTGCTTGAAAATCAAACAATTAATAGATATTCAACAGATGAAACATCTGAACTGTCTAACCCACTATTAACTAACGAAGTAAGTTAAATCGATATCTTTATCACGTTTTACGGAATATTCTGAAATTGATTCCTCATAGATTTTTCAATCTCTTCTAATTTTTCAGATTTATATAGAAAGGCACATAAAGTTCGACTTCAAAAAATTCAGTATTTAAATTGGCTTTATATTAGAACTGACACTGGAACATTAAAACCCACAGAAGAAGAGCCCTTATTCAATATACTGATATATCTTTGGTTTCGGGGGGGAGTGATAAACGGTATGAAGCCTACACAACTAAACTCTTTTACTTTCTCTAAAGTTAAAAGGGCAAATAATATTTATAATTATTCAAATACTCCATTGAAAAATTTACATGCTAATCAACCAAAACCAAGACAAATAATCCATTCATTTTATTCCCCAAATGACATGGAAGAATTGATTTTATGCAGTTCAGAAATTAATCCACGCCTAATGAATGGGAGAGGTGTTGTTCCACTAGTTGTTAGGGATTCAATCTCACACCAGTCATCTTTAGTCAATTCTCCGTTGAGGTTTAATACGGTTAAAAACACACATAATTGGATCAAGAATCTATCTTATTCAAGAGATCAACAACTTTCTGCGGATTATCATCCAATGGATCAGAATCTTACAGAAGTCATTCCTACTATTAATATTAATTTAACTAATCATATAAATTTGAACAACATGATCGGTGAATTAGAGAATGACAAGATAGATCTATCACAAGAATTATTTGAAAATCATATTCGGAAAATATTACTGGATGATACCTCTAAATTATATTTAGAAGACGTATACTTTTATCTGTTACAGAGTATTGTAGAAAATGAAAATCATATTTTTTTGGTACTAGAATCTTTGAATCTGCATTTAAATAAAGAAATTGATAATATAAATATTGTAGATAAGATCATTGCTCAACTTTTATTGACAATTGAAAATAAGAAAATTGTTCTTACGAATAGCATTATCAACTCGGTCAATAAACTGCTAACTGATGTGAATATAAGATTTCATATTCCTACAAATACCCTTCCTTATCCGAATTCAACCAAGCAAGCAATTCTAAAATTTCATATTCAGGCAAATGATTTAAAGTCAAGTAAAAAATTAATTAGTCATCTTATTGGAAATAAAATCTATCCAAATGAAGATATTACTCTCAAATATTTAAATTTAGTCGAGCAAAATTTAAAAAATGAAACGAAAAATGATTGTAATATGAAAATACATTTCTTTACATCAAACTTTGGAAATATAATTCAAAATACAGAGAATACTGATATTTTGGAATTTTTCATTAAATATACTGTGCATTATAATGAAATTATGAATATTTTGCATATTATTTCAAAACATGATAATGTAAGTGATATTTTGAATATTTTGAAAAAACCGATTATTGAAAAGACTAGCACTGTAGGAAAGCATTTTATTGCTACATCTATTAATCTCTCAAATTTATATCATTACTTTAAGTTTAACCTAAATAACAATATGCCAGCAGTTTACTCGTTTTTGTTCATAAAAGAATTAAGCTCAATAGGTAATTTTCCGTTTATTGCTAACATCATCGAAAGTGAAAATATCAACGTAAATGCAGAGCTAATTGAAAATATATTTACCAATTATAAAAATGAAGAGACATCAATGAAACAGCAGTTAATTGATACAAAGTTACATAATTTGCAGTTCATTAAAAGTTATGTGTTACCTTTTTATTCTAAGCTTTCTGCTTCGGCAAGATCAAAAACTATATCAATAACTACGGAAGATGAAACACTATTAAAATATTTAGAGCACGAACTACTTCTGTCTCATGCTATATCAATGGACATTATGAAGGAGATTATCTGTAAATTTTCAAAAGCTCTGAAAGAGAAAATTCCATTAAAAAACATGAATTATATGTCAACATTTCAAGAACAACGTAACTATATTCAAGAACTAATTCCTCTAATAAAGGCAGAAATAGAAGTATGTTTTTAATTATATCATGATAACTAAACTGTTTACTTCTAAATACTTACATTCATAGACCTTGTAAATAAAGCAAGCCAATAAACTTCCATTTCATTCCTTTCTCTCAGTATTTTTGATATATTCTTGACTTCTAATTTAAACTGAAAAGTATAAGTTCTTTATCTAATAATTCTTAAAAGCCTATATAGAATTAATTCATTAAATATATAATTACATTGAATATTGGTAAACTATTTTAAGACCTTACCATCAGCAATTTCTTTTGGTTCACCATTAACAATAACTGGTTTGTCCCAAGCCCACATGTTGTTAACAAATTCTTTGTCTTCTTCTTTAGTAGCATCTAGCTTAGTGAAAGAGTAGGATTCCCAATCTGGGGCAACATTGAAAGCTGGTTCAAAATCTTGACCTCTGACCATAACAGCACCGATTATACCATTGTTGTTGTTTTCACCGTAAACAACTAAAGAGCCGAACATATACTTGACGGAACCAGATAATCTGTTAAAGAAACCACCAACTAAATTGTTAGACATGAAAGTCATGGTTAATTCATCGTTATATTTGTAATCAACTTTCCATAGAGAGTATTCTTCAGCGTTGTAGTTGTCCCAAAACCATGGCAAAGCAACTGGTCTGGTATCATCGTTAGAGTATTTTCTCTTCCATTCATCTAAAACAAAAGTAGATCTACCTAAAGATTCTAATGGATGTTTTGGTTTTTTTTCTGGAGCTGGTTCTTCAGATTCTTCAGCTGCCTTAGCTGGTTTTTCTTGTTGTTCCTTCTTTGGCTTTTCAGCTTTCTTTTCCTTCTTTGGTGGAACGTATTGCATTGGAGCAGCAATGAATTTGAAGTTGGCGTCGAATGCCGTCTTTAAGACTGGGGTAGCTCTAATAGTGTTGAACCATCTTAATAAGTGTGGATATTTAGCTCTACTTTCCTCACCAAAAACAGTGCCAAAACCAAAACCCCAAGCACTAGCAGCAACAACGTCACCAAGAGAAATGCTTTCAGTAGCTAAGTAAGTGTATTCTTTTAATCTAGCATCATAGATGGAAGCCATAGCAGAAACAGAAGCTAAAGACTCATCAGATTTCTTTTTGTTAAATGGAATTACACCAATAGCCATACAGAATGGGACAGCCAAAGCTCTTGATAAGTCCATATTACTTAAGGAAGCCCATTTTAAAACAACAGCTTGTTCCTTGATGGTTTTACCTAATAACTGGGCTTTGATTTTTTCATCCTCCGATAAGTTGACGACTGTAAAAAATTAATAGAGTGTTAATATATAAGTTAGTAAGGAAGAAATTTTTAAAGGAAATATTATTTTGAAATTACTTCTCGATACACGGATTTTTAAAAAAATATAATTAAAGTTTTGAATTAAATTTTATCAGAATAAAATTATCGACATATGAGTTATTACCAATTTATACCCATTCAGACAGGGATAACTGTAAAATGTTGAAAAAGTTTCTCATCATTAAAAAATAATACCAAAATTCAAAAAACAATAATTATATTATTTAGATTTCCATCTGGAAATCTATCCATTCTGTATCATTAAAGAAAAAAAGCATAAAAAAAATATTGATTACACATACAGTAGTTAACAATAGCTAAGTTTTCGTGTAATTTGAAACCATTTGGGCCTTCGAAAGCTGGAAATTTCTTCATAGGAAATTTAGCAGCGAATTCGTCATCAGCAGATTCTAAAAACTTGACAGTGACATCTAATTGTAAGAAGTCAATTAAAGATGATGAAGCCCAATTTCTTGGACTGTTATTGACGTAAAGAGTACCTTGAGACATTTTGGTTAATTGGTTCTTCTGAAATGGAATAGTTTAAAAAAAGGAAAACTTCAAAATATGGAGACAATTAAAGCAATGTTCATAATGAAAAAAATTGTAAGCTAAAGTAGTTTAGAAAACAGCTATTGAAAAATATTTGCATTTATATACTTTTGCAATGAAAATTTTTTTTCTTTCGTGGGAAATTCTTGAGATGAGCTTACAACAAAAAAATTTTTTTTTTTCACTGCGTGCCCAACAAATAGTATGTGTTACCCTCTTGTGCCGTTGATAATGATAGCGGCTATACTTTTATAGTTTGAAGGGTAAAAAATTAGATTATTTTAAGTATATAAGTATATCATTTATGCAAACCTTACAATTCTTTGGGTCTTTGAGTTTGAAGAGCAGCAAAAAATTGGATGTAAATTGGCTGTGTTCAATTTAGAAGAATTATCTTAGTTCAATTGTTTGAAGAGTATCTTCAACTTCAGGAGGACAGAAGATCATGAATGTCCTAGGAGTATATAGAATGAATGTGTTCGGAAGCCAGTAAGTCATGCTTAATCTCTTTGTGTGGATTTTTTGGAATTGGGCTAAAAATTTTAAATGGGTTACTATTTAATCAACGTGTTTAATAGTATATAAGTTATTAAAAGCTTAAGTTATGTGAGCTAATTCAAGGCAGTATTTACAATTTCGGTTGACACACTGAGATAACACTATTTTCCAATGTAATATAACTGAAAATAGATTGCTGTTTCTAAATGGATGGTTTTCGGGCTATATTTAAATGTTCACTATTTTTAATCAATCTCCTGAGATTTAACTGTGTTGCTCATCTTTAATTTTTTTATTAAATTTGCATACTCTAATTTCTTTTTGCCCTGTTTTTACCTTGCAGCATTTTAAGCGTGTGCTGAAAAAAGCTAAATTACATGGAAATTTTGTTTAAACATTTATAACAAATACAGAGTAATTAGAGATCAAAGGATTAGAAATGGACAATGAATAAGCTTTTTTGAAAATTAAGATTTCAACTTATTTTTATATTAGAGCCTTGTTTGTTACTATTTGATTTTTTTGTGTTTTAAAATCATAAGGTATGCTTAGATACTTATCAGCGCACAAACAAAGTCACTCAGTATTTTGTCAAATTCGACCTTTCAGATCTAGGAGAATTCCAGATATTGCAGGAAAATTGAATTTAAAATCCCCATTGCTAAATAAAAATGATGAGGTACGTGTGTTGAATGTTAGATCAGAAGATGAATTACAAAAGTCGTTGAAAAAATTAGGATTTGAACGACAAGACAATGGCACTCCAAAAAATAAATCCAATGAGATGATATTAGAATATCTAAATTTTACAAAATCAAATTTCAAAAGAAGTAAAAAAAATATTAATAACTTAACTAAAGCATTAGATCCAACACATGGATTAACTGAAGATGCAAAATTTCAATTACTATTTAATTATCTTTTGGAAGAAGCAAATATTGAAATCCAACAATATCAGAAAGTTGGTATTACTGGAATGAAAACACTAAAAAATAATTCTGTCGATCTCGAATCTGCAATAGAGGATGACGAATCTTACATCATGCGTCAAATTTTCACTTCTCCAAATAAATTGACTAATAAAAATTCTACATTTGCTAACTGTACGTTTTTAGTTTCTACCTTAAAAGATTTAAACGAGAAACTAAAAACCTCCAAATTTGAAAACTTACCAATTACAATAGACCAATTGGTAGAAGCTTTTGAAACTTCGAAAATTATTCCATATCAAAAGTTACGTGCTGAAGGAATTTATTTTTCTGCTTCTTTATTATATTGTACTGGTAAAATAAAATTGGACCCAGTCAATGAATCTTTTTATATTGATTCTCTTATTAACTTTCGTGAATTTAAAAAGGCAATTGCATTATTTAATGACAATAAAGAAAAACTTAATGAAAAATGGTGGTACGAAATGGGGTTGATGATAATGTTGTTGAAAAATTCATTGAAGCCTTTCAGAAATTTACTTAAAGAAACAGATATCAAGTTCAAGGATTATCCTTATTTATCAACGAAAGTTTTACTTTTAGCAATTAGAAGGAATCTTGCCGCAAATAATAAATCAACAGCAAATACACTGATTGATAGACTTATTGAACTCTTGAAAATTAATGGTTGTACATCAGCATTACCAAAAAATAGCAAATATCGATTATTTAAAAATGAAGAAGAAGCATTTGACTTTTTAAATCAACCAGAAATTCCTAATATTGTCAAGATTTCTGAAATTATATCCTTTTTGATATATTCAAAAAATATTGATATGGCAATAAAAATAATTTCAGTTCTAATATGTCTACCAAATATAGCAGAATCAGATATAAAACATATAATTATTGGTAGTAAATTGAACCTTTTAGCTGATAAAGAACAACTAATTGGACCTATTAGATTAACTTTTGTTAATAGTAACGAAAAGCAAAAATTGGCCTTGACAAATTTTGGAAAAATATTTGATGAAACAAAAGATAATATTAATATAGTTAACGATTATCCTGAATTATTCTTTCATTCAATAAAAGCTTTAGCCAACAATATTCATATTACTAATCTAGTATATGATGTAATTACAAATAATCAAAAAATTACAAAGGAATCGGAGTCAAGAAGGCTATTTAACCTGTTAAAGTATTTGCTGGCCTGTAAATATGAAGATAAAGCATATGAATGTTTAGAAAATTTGGAAAAATCCAGCATACAGTCTTCAACTGGCAAAAAATCAAAGAATGTAGTATTGAATGCTCATCATTATGGGCTATTCATTGATATGTATTCCGTTTTGGCTATTACTAGTTCGGACAAACAAAACAGGCATTATATTTCAAAGGTTGAAGAGTTGATTACAAGGATAATTAAAAATGAAATATATGTGAATAGTATTTTCATCTCCAAATTACTGAAATTTTATCGAAACACGGGAGACTTTGATAATTCTTTTAAAATTATTAACCAACTATTAATAACCAAAAATGAAGAGTTTGAATCTCGTGAAATTAATGGGATGTCTTTGGTGAGAGAGAAAGATTTAAAATCTAGATGCTTTTTAGATATATTCAGGGCTTATCTTCAATATTATAGATATTTCTGTAGCCATGGTGAGCGAATCAACCCTAAAAGTAACAATTGGGCTTGGAATACAATGACAAAGAAGTTAAGGATGAATTCAAAAGTATTTCCAGTATATTCGCATCGTAAAGTGGTTGCCATGATGGTTCAAGGAAACACTATTGTGGTTAGTCCATGGGCATATACTCTTATAATTAAGGTGTTTGTGAAAGCTGGTGATTGGAGTGGTTTACCTGCAATCTTATCATATATGGCAAGTGAACATGATTTAGATATTAGTAGTGAAACTTATAACTACATATTTGAAGGATTAAAAAGAGCATATATTGAGAGATTTTCAACATATATCGTCGGAATTCCTGGTATTAAGAATAAAGAAAATATTGAAAATGCTGTAGCAAAAGTTGAGAAGCTTAAGAAAATGGGAAAAATTCTTACAAGGCCAGAAAAGGGTATTTCTAATAATAGTAAGCTAGTTAAGGAGATAATTAACTACTTAACATACGAAAAAAATTATGATTTAGAAATCGAAGAAATTGTAGAAGCATTCAAGGAAATGAACCTATCCAATGATTCATTTGAAATATAGAACATCATGTAAATATATATATATATAATTGATTAGATATTATAAACGCATTTATATTCATTTTTTACTCAATTTTAGCCATTTCGGTACTTTTTTAAATGTGTTCGAAATTTCTGGCTTAGATTTTTCTGGATGATGATCTAAAGTGACTTCCTTGTTGCTGTTGTTATCATACATTAGTTTATCTGATTTAATATCTTCGGCTTCATGCATTGCTTTAGCTTGCTGTAAAAGTGACTGTTTTAAAATTGGCTCTTTGGCATTAGTTTCAAAGAGAACTAATGTTTTACTACCAAACTTTAAATCTGACGACAAACTTTGTCTTGATTTTCCCAATTTTTTATGAGGATATGCTGAATATAAAGTGAAATCCATACTTGGGTCAACTAGTGACTCTGATAATACGTCATAAACAGTTTCCAATGTATCATCAGGATTAAAAGCAATTTCAATACAGGTTCTATCATGAAATTTAATTCTTACGATACACTGCAGTACTTTAGACTTTTTCGGTAATAATTTTGCCTCAAGTTGCTCTCTTAATCGTTTTGTCATTATTGGATCTCCTAATGTACCTGCTTTACGAGACAAAATTTGTTGATATTGTCTAGCATGTTCAACTGTCAATTGAGGTTCAACATTTTTTTCTAATTCTAGAACATTATTAATATATAATTTTTCACTTGGAAGAAAAATTGAAGCTTTATGAAGTTCATGCAACTTATGTGGATGTTCTTCCTCTTCTTTCTTAACAATGTTTGCCTCCATAAAATCAGATCTATTCTTTTCCTCAATTATATTTTTAGGTTTATCCGTTTTCTGAATTGGGACATCAGATGGATTGACATCTACCATTAATCTCATGGATACGGGTTTATCAATGCCTAATGTTTTTAATGTATGATCATTAAGTTCAGAATATTTCAAAACTTTTGTAAATACTTGTAATGTAGTCGACAAAGGATCTATTTTCCAAGTAGCTTCTTCAGCTAAAAAATCAACAACTTTTTTCAAAGATTCCTGGTTGTTTACGCTTGCTACTATTGCCTCTGCACCAAAGATTTGGAACTTAATCTTTATTAATTTTGGTTGATTTTCAGTATGATCATTAGTTTTACGTTTTTTGGTCAAAATTAGATTAACATTTGTAGGAAGGTTTAAATATATCCATGGAATATCTAAAGCAACTTCTAGCTTGTTGTGTGTAAAAGTCCAATTATTAACTTCATTATCATCAGTAATTACATTAAAATGTTTCGCACTTTTCAATAGCACGTCATTTAGAGTAGCATTACGACTAATTGAAGTCTTGAAAGTTTGGAAATTATATGTCACAGACACTCTATTCATAATAAAATAACTAATTACCACCGTCAGTAATACTTAATAGGTACAAGGTAGTCTGGAATTCCACCAAAGCTGCTTAATATAAATAGTTTAAGTAGAGTATTTTTATATAGTAACGTTCTGCTTAATAATTTTGTAAACCAGCCGCAAGAAGTGAAAAATACCTGATTTTAATATCGATGGTATACTCCGTTTGAAGTATTCAAAAATGGGAGGTTTGATTGAAGAATAAGAAGATGGTTTTATATTGATTGCTTTGCAACACTCAGTATAAGAACAGTGAGTGACTTAAATAATAGATAGAGTTTGGTTATTCCGATATATAATTAAGGACATTGGATATCTCTTTTAAACATTTTGAAATCACCACATTGAAAAAAGAAATTAGGAATATCTATAGATAGTGAAATATCGATCAAATTATTTCTTATATAATGTTAAATGATCCGTCAATTAGGTTACGTGATGCTATCATTGAAGGCAATTTATTAATAGTGAAAAGATTATTACGACGTTTTCCAGAATTAATAACGAATATCAATCCAGTAAATGGATGGAGTTCACTTCATTATGCTTCTTACCACGGGAGGTATTTGATTTGTGTACTTCTAATTCAAATGGGACATGATAAGAATGAAATAATATCTACATTTGATAATGATACATGTGTACATTTGGCACTTATGAATGGACATGAACAAACTACCCATTTTTTACTTCAGCATTTTCCACAATTTATTAATCGTAAAGGAAACTTTGGCAGAACACCTGCTCATATTGCATGTATGCATGATTATTACCAATGTCTAAGTTTATTAATTGGTGTCGGTGCAAAGCTGTTTTTACCAGATAACAATGGTGACACTTCATTACATATATGTTTAGAATACGGAAGTATAAATTGCATGAGGTTATTAACACTTGAAGTAGACAACGTTGATGATCAAATAAAAAATAAAGATAATTGGCGTCCGTCTGATGTAGCAATTACATTTGAACTAAAAAAATTATACAAAATGTTGCTTGCTGAAGTGAAGTCATCTGGCCTTGCGAAAAAATCAAGTTATCAATCATTTAGAACTCCTATTATGACATCCAAAGCTACATTCGAAGATGGTCCATCCCCAATCTTAAGCATTAGTTCACCATCCATATCTTTATTTTCTCAATCAAATGCATTGCCAGCTTATTCAAGAATTAAGACGAACACAAAAAATGCATCGAATATTAATGCTACTTCACCTATTGTTCGCAATACAAGTTTTACATCTATTCTAGCATTAGCAGACTCTAGAGGAACTGCTGTCTTGAGAAGAGACAATATTAGCGATGATGATGATAACCGCAACGATAACGATAACGATAACGATAACGATAACAATAACAAAAACAATAACGATAACGATAACAACAATAACGATAACGATAACAAAAACAATATCGATATCAATAACAATAACGATAACGATAGCGATAACGGCAACCTTCTTAATATAAATACGAGTAATAATGACTTAGTTGGATTAGCTCGTACTAAAGTTCAAACTCCATTGGAAAGATTTTTGACCGATACTTCTTCAAACGTTTCTCCACGTAAAAGCATTGTTAGTGGCAGCAAGTTTGATAATATAAATAATGATAAAACTTCCAAGTTGGCAGTTGAAAATGGCAAAAATTCAAGTAACAATAACAATAATCTATTTGGTAGATATTTATCATCTAAAAATCATGATGAGAATGAAAACCCCATTCAGACAGATTTATCAAGAAAAATGCATTTAAACAAACAAAATAAGGATTCTATTTTAAGAGAATCTTCGGAAACAACACCATCTATGTCAAGAAGGAAAATATCGCTGTTAAATATTCCAGTATCTAAACTGAGACATGAAAACAAGAGTAATGAGGATATTGTTAAAGATGATTCATGATATTCAAGTTACTGCATTTATATAAGTTTATATAGTAGCCATAACTGACAATTACAGTAATTAATTAAGAAAAATTGCATCAATTAATCAATTACACCACTACTATTAACAGCTTAAAATTTATAGAAGTTAATTTTTAAATCAGTTATGAAGTTATATATAATGATTGATAATTTAGTGATGAATATTTAAAAAGAGAGAACATATGGACATTAAATATATAAATTTATAAATTTATTTTTTTGACAAATATATTGAAAAAAAGTCAAAAAAGAGAATAATTTGAGAGTGTATGATAAATATATTGGAATTTGATATAAAATAAGTTAAATGAATAGAAAAAATATATTTATAAGCATGGAATATTAATTAATTTATTTCTTGTTGTTGTTCGTTTATTTTTCTCATTTTTGATAAGCAAAATTGACACCTTTTTCAATATTTTTCTTTAGTGTTTCTTTACATTTTTCTAACATTTCTTCTTCTTCTTTTGAAATTTTGCCAATTGGATGAACTTCTTCAATACCATTAACACCTAAGGTAACTGGGGATGCAAAAAATTCAATACCTTCTGATTTAAATAATGGAGAATCGACAAATGATGGTTCGACAACATTTTTAGTACCAGCGAGACCAGATAATACAGAGTCTGTAAATTTAGCACCAGCACGAGCCATTGATAAAGTTGCAGAACCTGCACCATTTTTAGCCTGAACAACTTCATCACCACCAAATTGAATCCTATGAATTAATGCATCTTTTTCTTCTTTTGGAATATTTTGATGATTTGTTTGTGATAATAATGGAATAATTGTAATACCAGAATGACCACCAACAACGGTAACTTTTTCATTTTCTGGATTTGTTTTTTGAACTTCAGAAATAAATCTTGATGATCTAATAACATCTAATGTTGTTACACCAAATAATTTTTTTGGATTATAAACACCTTTTTTCTTTAAAACTTCAGCAACAATTGGTACAGTTGAATTTACTGGATTTGAAATGACTAAAACAGCAGCATTTGGAGCAGCATCAGCAGTAACACTTGCTAAATCACGTACAATACTAGCATTAATTGAGAATAAATCATCTCTTGTCATACCAGGTTTTCTTGGTACACCAGCAGGAATAACGACAACATCAGTATTTTTTAATGAATTGAATAAGCCATTTTCTTCTTCTGGTGAAAAACCAGTAACAATTGAATTCGTTGGAATATGTGATAAATCAGCAGCAACACCTTTTGCACCTTTTAAATCATATAATCTTAAATCAGTAACTTTATTATTTAATTTTAATAATAATGATAATGGTTGACCAATACCACCACCAGCGCCTAAAACTGTAACTTTATATGGATTAACATGAGTTATTGAAAATGCACGTTTTGCCACTTTTGAGAACATTATGTGTATGTGTATGTGTATGTGTATGTGTATGTGTATGTATATGTGTTTCTCTTAATATACGTATATATATATATTATTTTTCTATAAAATAGAATGTCCAACAAGAAAGTAGTAATTACTAATACATAAAAACGAGAATAAATTTTAGAGAAAAGTTTAAAAATAATAAGAAAATATATGTTAACAACGATAGTTGCAAGAGCATATATATATATATATATATATATACCAATCATAATTACAATTACTTACAAAAAATATTTATTAATCGGTATTTGATTGGTTTAAGATGAAATAATTCTGTATATAAATAAAATACATAGAAATTCAATTAAATATTCACACTTTTTTCCTATTCCTTATTTTCACAAAAAACCTTTAAAAAACGTTAAAAATGGACCAAATTGAGACAATTTAAAGGATAGTCAAGTAAAGTCTAAGTCAATATTGTAATAGAACGTTACAATATTGAGAACGTTCCGTTCCGCTTAGTTCCGCTTAGTTCTGCTTAGTTCTGCTCTGCTCTGCTGTGAAAACAGGGAGAGATACGCTAAAGATATATTTCCCTCCCTTCCTCTCTCTCGCAAGTCGCGTCTATCGCTTGTTGCCGCCCAGAGCAGAGCATAAAGTTTAAGTACACCGTGTGGTTACCCGGTGTACTGCTCTGTTACACAAAAACGACATGTAAATCTCCACCAGTTAGTTACTAACCGGGAAAATCTTTGTAACACAATTGGAAAGTAAGGGTAAATAGAGTGGTATAACGCTTATAGTTGTGTGATCGGACATAATATTCTGCATATCTATGTATATGTATAAGTATGTATATGGATATATATTATATACTCTTTAAAGTACTTTAAAGAATCTCTTCTTGTATTTGATCAGTCAAACATGTTCTCTATGCTGTCACCGACATATAATCTCAACTGTTTCTTAGTTGCAGGAAGTATTTTACAACGAACTAATATATCATTGTTATTTTGTTCCTGGGATAACCTATCATATGCTTGAAATCTGTGACATCCGCCAAATGCAAAATAATAGTTTTTTTCATTATTTCTTACGCACATTATATCAATTGGCGGTAACTTACCATCTAACGTTTCTGCTTCTTCTAAACTACATGTTTTACTTGCCATTGGTTTGCCTTTATATGTTGATACCATCGCATCTATTTTTTGTTCATCTAACACTGGTTGTATTGGTCTTCTTATTTGAGATAATGGTATTTCACTTATTTTTAATAAATTATTACTCTGAATTGACATGTTTTTTATGGTTATTTTGTATTTATACTGTTATTATCTTGTTGTTCTTCTACTACGTAAGTAAAATATGATTATTCTACAAAAAATGATATCCAATAAATTGTAAAAACGTATTATTATCCTTTATATATATTACACTGCGTCATTTTATCAAAATTTCACTCTGTTTAATATATCTTGCTTACTAAAAACTTGAATAGTCTTCAGGCTCGCTTTCACTTCATATAGGAAAAAATTACTAATTAACTAACTATTCGATTCATAGGTACGTTGGTCTAGAATTATAAAAATTATTAATTAAGTTATTATACTTATTTATATCTATATTTGAATATATAGTATACAAAAATTACACCTTTATTTTAATAATAAGATGCGGGTTAGATACTTATTTGAATATCCTTGAATAATAGTTTATAATGTTAAACCATATTATGATAACTTTAACTCAACGTTGTTTACCCGGATTTTAAGATATTTCAATTACCAAAAATTATTTTGTACAATTTCGAATGTCGATATCAATTGTAGGCTATTGAAACGAACGTTTGATTAAAAGAACTATGCAAGGGACGATATACAGAATCATATCTCAGATCTTATTGCATTGTCCTCATTTAATATTATACTGGTATTAGATTATACTAGGTTATTATACAAAATCACTTGAATAAGATAAAAAGAAAAAAAATGAATCTACGATTAGAATTAACAAAATTACTAAATGTCTGTTTTGTATTATCATCGGCATTTATGATTTGGAAGGGTTTATCAATTGTATCTAACTCGCATTCACCAATTGTTGTAGTTATATCAGGTTCAATGGAACCAGCATTTCAAAGAGGTGATGTTTTATTTTTATGGAATAGAAACAATTTAAATAAAGTTGGTGATGTCGTCGTTTATGAAGTTGAAGGTAAACAGATTCCAATTGTTCATAGAGTATTAAGAGAACATCACTCGACATTAGAAAACAATAATAAACAATTATTATTAACGAAAGGTGATAATAATGCCGGTAATGATATTTCATTATATGCTAATAAAAATATTTATTTACAAAAGGAAAATGATATAGTAGGTACTGTTAAAGGTTATTTACCTAAAATTGGTTATTTAACAATTTGGATATCAGAAAATAAATTTGCCAAATTTGGTATTTTAGGATTTATTGCATTATCTTCGTTGATATCATCAGATTAAAAGTAAATTTTCTAAAGATTTTTAATATCATCACTAATTTAGTCATATACAGATATATATATATGTATATATATATTATAAAATAATATCAAATCATTTATGAAGAAAGGGAAATTTTTTATAAAAAAAACATCTAATAGTCTAAATGAGCCACTGGGGTTAATGGACGCTTCTTATTTACAATTTGCTTGACAGTCTTATCTATATCGTCTGATTTATTAACTTTCTCTTTTTTGAACTCATCAAATAAATGTCTTCGTACTTCTTCATGATTATTTAGAGATTTATATTCTGGCATATTTTGAACGTATTTAATTACATCTTCCCATGTATTAGTTTTAATGCTATCTTTTGTCTTAAACACTCTTTCTAACATTAACTTGAAATAATTCTTTTTCAAATTCCATTGCTTTTTCTCCAATTCAAGCCTTTGTCTCTCTTTCTCTTTCCAAACTTTAAATAGTCCAATTATTATTAAATCAATATTTATTTCATCAATATCTTTAAATCTATAATCTTCATTCAAATACTTTTTAATTTCCGATTTTTCAAATTTTTCTTTAGATTCATCATTAGACCACTGAAACTGTTTCTCAACCAAGACTTGTTGTACAATCGAAATTTGAGCATCAATAGTAATTTTTTTCTCTTCTACAATATCTAAAAATATTTCTATTGGATTTGAACCGTTTCTTCCTAAAATATTTTTGAAATTTTTATTATTTTTTATTAGTGGATATATATCAGACCATTCACTATTAGCTCTAATATTTATTTTTGATGTATCATTTAATAATTTTTTAAACTCATCTCTTGCAATTCTATCTTGTGTATAATTATTCTCTATTAAAGCTGTCAATTCATTCTCTAATTTAACTTCTGTATTTGAAAGTATACTAATATATTCTTTCAAAACATCTAATTCATTTAATATTTTAAAATGTTTATTGGACATATATCTTTTGCTTTTTTCAAATAAATAATTATTGAGTAGAGTTTCCCAACTAACAGGTAGTCTTGAGCTTTTGTCAGAAAAAACAATACTATTTAAATACTCTCTCAGTTCTTTTAATGCTTGTTCTTTTAATTGCTTATCAATATTTTCCTTCTTTAATTTTAAAGCTTCGATGTATTCAAGAAATGTTTTTTTTTTAATAGATTCATTTACTGTAGAATGTTTATAAATTGGTTCTTCGGATATTAATGATTTTGTAGTTCCCCAGCTTGTGTAATATTTGATTTCACTTTTACTTTTTAACATATGTAAAAAAGCATCTTTAAATTTATTAATTTCATTATGTTCTTTTAATAATTGGTCTTCAGATCTATTCGAAAGATATTTTTCAAACATTTGTTGTTTCCATAATGGATCATCATCGATAATCCAATAACGATAATCTTTAATACCCAGTTCTGATATAATTTTACTAAATGACCATGTTGCATCTACATTATTTTCTTTTAACATATTGAAAAAATCAACTTCAGCTTCATTCTTTGGTTTTCTTGTAATATTTAAAAGTTTTGATTTACTCACATTATTCTCCATCTTGTTTTCATCTTTGACTGAAGTTTTACTGTCTAATTTTTTTTTTTTCTCTAAACTTTTCTTAGAATCATTAATAGTATCATCATTTTCTTTTGGTTTTTCAACATTTAATTTAGCATTAATAAAAATGGGAAGATCCCAACGTGATTCATTCGTTTTAGTATTATAATAATATATTTTCCCATCCTTAGTTTTTGCCTTTTTCCAATCATTTTCTTCTGAAACAGATTCATTTTGACCAACTAATTCTTTTGGTTTATCCCATCTAGATTCACCTGTTTCTGTGTTATAATAATATATTTTACCATTTGGATCTTTCGCATCTTTCCAAACTCCAGACATTGTACTTTTGTATTCTGGCTAAAAGTTGTATTCAATATATGTATGATGATATGCACAGAGAGGGAGGGTAAGAAGCATATACTTTTGATACTTTAACACTTTTTATTGTAATCAAATGAGTTCACTTGTAACCACTCTATAAAAGTTAATAGATTCTCCTAGATATCAAACCTAAATCGATGTATCATCTTATCAGTTACATATAATTTAATAAATTTTAACATTGAAAAAATATTCAAGGCGCTTCCTCAGCTCATCGCGACCTTTAAAATGCAAATTAACAGTGTAAGAAGCTGACAACTAGTTGTTAACATCAACAAATGCATATGTAAGACACATTATTTGATTCTAAAACAACATAACATTGTGGTATATTTATATAATTACAGGTATATATATATATATATATATATATAAACAGCTATCATTTTGTTAATATTTTCTGTCTTAAAATACCTTTTTATTACAATTTACATAGTTAATTTTGTATATTTTAGTTACCCTCTTCTGCTCTAATATCACGAAAAAGGGGCAGCTAAATTTGTTTCTCACTAAGAACATTTTTGAAAAAAAAAAATTGAAATTTAAAGAAACTTTAAGTTGAAGATATGTATTTGAACTGATAGTTTCTTTGAATTACTGGAGAGTCTATTGAAATAGATAAATAAGGAAGGTCAATCACTCTTGGAAAATTATTTGATAAAGGTTTAAATTTTATAACTATGTCCCAGTCATTACGTCCTTACTTAACAGCTGTTCGTTATTCTTTAGAAGCTGCATTATCTTTGAGTAATTTCTCTTCACAAGAAGTAGAAAGACACAATAGGCCAGAAGTTGAAGTTTCAAATACAAGTGCAGAATTATTATTACAGCCAATGCACATTTCTCGTAATGAGAATGAACAAGTTTTAATTGAGTCAAGTGTTAATTCTGTAAGAGTTAATATTAAAGTTAAACAAGCTGATGAAATTGAACAAATTTTAGTACATAAATTTACAAGATTTTTAGAACAACGTGCAGAAGCTTTCCAAATTTTAAGACGTGTACCAATTCAGGGCTATAGCATTTCTTTCTTAATTACAAATAAACATACAGAAACTTTAAAAACAAGTAAATTGGTAGATTTTATTATTGAATTTATGGAAGAAGTTGATAAAGAAATAAGTGAAATAAAATTATTTTTAAATGCTAGAGCAAGATTTGTAGCAGAAGCTTATTTAGGTGAGTTCGTTTATTAATGAAAATATGGATAATTAAATTAAATTAAATAAATAAAAACAAATACATTGAAAATAGATTTATATATATATATGTATGTATGTACCCATGAACAAAACGAATATATATACTTATTCAGTTTTTGAAAATTCTAATTAAATTTTAAGCATTATTATTTATTTACAAAATATATACAAGTATATTATTTATTATATGCTATTATTTGATTAAATGTCTGTTTTCTTATCAAAAACTTAAATCTCAATGTATTGCTAATTTGTATTAGTTATGAGCCAATATTTTATTTTACAAGAAGTTCGTAATTTCTGTATCATTCGCAGCTTGTACTAACTCGCCTGGATTTTCAAAAATTATATGGGTATCTGTTTTAGGTTCATATTTTAATCTATCAATTTCTTTTTTCGACTCATTTTCCAAATATGTTTTATCAGTAACAATACCATCACTGTCAGGGTTGGTATTTTCACTATTTATGGTTTCGACTTCTTTTTCCGGTGTTTTTGGTATTTGGTTCATATCTTCTAAAATGCTTTTCCAAAGATCATCAAGCAGTTCCTCATCCGTTTGTGGAGCTTTGGACAATCCATTTAAACTATTTACAAGATCAGATTGTGACAATTGCTCGGCTTCAGAATACTTCCTTATACTTTCAACTTCTTTTGGTATATCAGTTTCAATTAAGCGTTTGTGTCTATTAAATAATTTATTAACTAATGATAACTCATCATCAATAATAATATTCGTATCACCATTCGTTACTCTATTGATTAAATCACTTAAAACATTCTTTTTTAAATTATAACGTCTTTCTAATTCCGCAAATCGCTGTTGTTCTTTTGATACACTAATCAATAATGACCCAAATATAATCAAGAACAATGCAGGGTTGACCATTTTCATATTAAACCTGTATTGTTTGACCTGTGTGCTATTATTTTTGGTAGTTTGTGAATATAATCGTCTACTCAATGGTCTCAGAGCTGTATTTCTAAAACATTTCCACATTTTTGGTCAATTTATCTATAAGTCTTTTGGCTTTTTAATGATAGTATATATGATATGAGATATGTATTAATATTTGTTTTATTTAACAGATGATCATTAAAAGTTAAGGATGCAAAAGTAATTTGATTTTGTATAATTTATTTTTCATTTTTGATATTTTTTTCACCGTCATGGAATATTCTTGTGCCGGTGTATAAGGAAGCTTTCTTTTTCACTATAATTGTTAATGACTATAGTACAAGTTTCAAGAGTGATATGATAATCAGAAGAATAAAGAAGTGCATGTTTGTCATTATATGAATATATTAAAAAAAAGTTTTATTTACTTTTACATCTTACAATAATTAAGATTGGGTATTTTACGATTTACACTTTTATTTAATTCAGTTTACATCTCCAAAATACAATTCACTGCCTGGAGCCCCAGTAGGGTCCATGGTGTCACCTAGCCAATTTGCTTGATCAGTGATTTCTTTCCACATTATATTATCATGATAGTTAATTGTATCTAAATTGTCCAATAATTTTTGTAGATCAGTGTTACCAACAGCATCGAATGGGTTTAATTGGTTGATATTTTCTTCCATTATATCTGTTTCTAATTTAGTTAAATCTGTTTGAATCGAATGTAACATTGATTCATTGACAATGTCTGTAAATGTTAAAATATCAGCACTGTTAACTCTGCCTAAGTTGACTTGATTATGATTTGGGTATTCAGAATAATGATGAGCTTGAAAATTATCGTTTTCTTTATCTGTTACAGTTGTTTGAGATGATGTTTGAAAAGTGTTTAATTTATTATCATGGTTTTCATTATACTTATAATAATCATGTTTAAAATCAGACTCATCATCTTTATTTTCATGTTTAATATTAATATTATGATTATTATTTTTTTCGTTATTTTCATTATCAGTAGTACTATTATTATCATTATCTTTTTTATCAAAGGAATCATAATTGAAAAAATTTGATGGTGATAATTTGATATCATTATATTTAGAAATTAAATTTTTTAAAATACCGTGAAAATCTAATTTTGCCATCAAGCTCAATAATTGAGTTTTTCTTAAACTTGCAGGATTACTACCTAAACTGACCATTTTATTTAAAATAATTAATGAATGTTCAATATGCATTACTGTTTGCTCATGAACACCAAATGCTGTATTAAATGATACTAATGTACAGGATGCAGCAAATAAATATTCTCTGTCCATATAACCAAATAATGAGACCATATTTTGATCCATTAATGACCATAAAGATCTAATAGTATCAATTGAAGCCCTTAAAGAACTATTTAATAAACTCAAAATAGTTTTTGAATAATTTTGTAAAGTAATATATGATTCTTTTAAATTCTTTTTTAATCTCATTGTAATGAAATGAACTAAAATTGGTCTAATTGTTAAATTTATACCATGAAAATATTCAGTAAATAAATTTGTTGATAATCTTGAAATTTTAAAATTTGAATCATTTGTATGAAAATTAATTTGCAATAAAACTGGTAAATTTTTTCTCCAATTAAATAATTTTTTTAAATTAGTTTTTAAAATTGGTAAAATATTTTTTGATGGTTGTTTTTGATATAATTTATTTAAAATTTGACCATTTATTTGAACTATTTTAACGCAATTTTTAATAAAATCTGATTTTGGGAAAATATAATTATTATTATTTTCAACATTATCGGTAGAAGTAGTGTCAGTAGTGTCATTAAGATTATCTAAATTTAAATTTTTTGAAAAATCATCATTTGGTAAATCTGTTGAAATTGTATAATCAGGAAAACTTAATGGTAAACCAGCTTTACTACTAAACATTCTTTCAAACATATAAATAGTCCACCAAAGTCTTCTTCTATGTTCTAATTCATTTTTATTTAACGAATCAGATTGAGCATCAACATGCCAGCCCAATAAAAGGCATGCCCTTATTGTTTGACTAAAGCATAAATATGAATTTATTGTTGAATCAATAACTTGTAAATAAAATGAATATAAAAACATTGTTTCAATGCCATTATTTGTTGTTAAAATAATATCAATTTTATTTAAATTAAAAATTTTATTAAACAAAAAGTTTGCTTGTTTAAAAAAATTAAAATTCTTTAAATTAATATTATTATTATTACCATAAAGATACATTTCACCAATACCAAAAATTAATAATTTTTTACAAATCCAAATACCATTAAATTTTTTAATTTTATTTAAATTTTTATAAAAGTTTTTTAATTCAAATTTAAATAAACCTTCATTAAAAAAATAAAAACAACCAGAATTAAATGAAATAAATGAATCAATTAATTTAATTGCATATAAATATGATGGTAAATTTAAATCATCAATATTAATTAATAAATCATTTTCATTATTTTTTTTAAGTTCATTTTTAATTGAAATTATTGATGATGTTGGTAATGGTTGAATAGTTTTATAATTATTATTAACATTAATAATATTATTTTTATATAAATATTTTGAAATTAATGATTGAATTTCTAAATTAAATAATGTCATTGATGATGAACCAACAAAATAATATGTTAAACAATTTTGTGCTTCAACTAATCTACCACTTTTTGATTGAAAATTACATTCAAAAGTTTCATTATTAATATCATTATTAATATCATTATTGTTGATATCATTATTAGTATTTGTAATATTTTCAACTGAATTTTCAATTTCACTTTCTTCATCAAATTCATTTAATTCATTTAATTTTGATTGTAATTCAACAATTTTTGATTGTAAATTATTTAAATAATTAACTGAAACCATAATTTTTTGATTTTTAATAATAAAATTACAATCAATATTTTTATTTGTACAATAAATACATTTTACATCATCGTTATCGTTATCGTTATCGTTATCATCAATATTATTAGTTATTTTCTTATTTGGTTTAATACATTTAATATGAGCTTTCCTACAATTTAAACAAGCAATAGTATTTCTATTCTTATTTTTTGTTATGTTAATTCCTTTATCTTTTAATATTTTATAATCATTTTTATTTAAATTCATTCTATAATCTTATTTGAAATTTAAAATTCTGTTATTTTGCATAAGCAATCGCACATCTTATAAAACAAACTATATTCTTTATCTTATTGATTATATATTAATATTAATATATTGGTAAATCCTTTCTTTTCTCCCTTTTTTATTTAAATAACACAAAAACTGCCTTTTTTTAATAAACAACCTTTAAATAAAACAATTTCAATTCCAACTTAATTAAGAAAAATATTTATTTTGTGTCACAAAATAAATTAATCAGAAATTAAAGAAAAACAACCACATGTTACCCTACCTTCTCTTTCCCCAACATTCGTTACCCGCCACACAGCCTGAGCCACTTTTGTTGAATTTCTGCCTCCTCACTCGGTACATCCAGACACCACACCTTCTGCACTGTAAATTACTATTCGATCTCCAACAAATTTCAATCTGATTAAAAAATTTGTTGAATAAAATAATAATAATAGAAGCGAAGCATATGGGCATCTCTCTCTCTTCTGCTCTCTTTCTTTCACTGTCTCACATCCATTCATTCATTACTTGGTTATTGTTGTACATATAATATAATATAATATGCAAATGCAATACAAATGCAATCACCCATAATTTATTTAACACAATTAAAACTTGTTCAGGCTCATTTTGTTTAAATCTAAATCTTTTGTGTTTTTGTATTTTTGTATTTTTGTGTTATAAGTAGAGCTTTTGTTTTTGTGTAGCGAGGAGTAAGAATATAAGATTGGATAAGATTAAATAAGATAGAATAGGATAATCCTTTTTTGAATTAAAGTTATATTGTAATATAAATACAACTATATTTATATTAATATTGATACAGATATAACCAAGACTGTGTGCATTAATATATATATATATATATATATATCCATATATATATAGTATAATGATAATGACAGAATCTATTAATGAAAATCATAATGATAAATCTGAGGGATTTTACGATTTATTAGACGAGTTTTTATACCCAAATAATAATACTAAGAATAATAATAGTAATAGTAATAGTAATAGTAATAGTAATAGTAATACAATTACAAATGATGATGAAATATTTGATGCTTTTATTAAAACTGAATCATTAGAAAATTTACCAAATAATAATAATATTAATACTAATACTAATACAACTGAAAACATTGCAAACACTGCAAACACTGCAAATACTGCAAATACTGCAAATACTGCAAATACAAGTAATAAAAATAAAAAAATTACAAATACAAACAATATTTATGAAATTTTAATAGAAAATACAGTTACATTTGGTAATAGAAAAGAACCATTAAAATTAAATGATAATTTAATTTCAAATTTAAATGAATATTTAAATATTAATGAAAATTTTTTACCAAATAAATTAATTATTTCAAATTTACCAAGTAATTGTAGAGTTGAAAATCAAATTAATATAAATTTAAAAATTTCACCACCATTAATTAAACAACATATTTTACATATATCATCAAATAATATTGCAAAACAAAAATTATATTTAACAAAAAATATTGAAAATTATCCAAAAAATTTTAATGATGAAATTGTTTTCTTAGAATCATATTTATTAACATCAAAAGAAAATAAATTAACATATGTTTGTTCAATGTGTATTAAAAGAGAAGAAAGAAGAGCAGCAAGAAGAAAATCTGGTTTAAGTGATAATATTTTATGGTGTAATAATAATAATAAAAGTGCATTGATTTTTAATAATAAACAAATTTTTCCAATAATAAATTCAAATTCAAATTCAAATTCAAATTCAAATTCAAATAATAATGAAAAATTACAAGATTTTTCAGAATTTAATTTAACTGCAAGAATGGTTTGTTATTCAAGACATCATAAATCAAATGATGGTTTTAAAATTTTATTCATTTTAAAAAATTCAAAAGGTGAAGTTTTAGCAAAACAATTTTCAAATTCAATTCATATTATGGATAAAAAACCAGTAAATAATAACAATACAACAAATGCATTAAAAACAAATTTAAATAATGAAAATAATAATTTGCAATCAACTTTTTCAATTGAAAATAACTCAATTGATACTGATACTGATAATTATTATACAACAACATTATCAGAAACAAATACATACCCATCAATGAGTGATATTACCTCAAACAGCAATAGTAATATTAATAATACAAATTCTTCACAACAAAATTTTTCAATGTTAAATTCATTCATTCAAGCAAATAATTCAAATACTAATCAATTAATACCTTCTCCAACTTCGATGAGTGAGGATGGTTTAGAATTTAGAAATAATAATAATAGTAACAATACTAATAATAATCAAAGAAATCCATCTTATTCTAAAAATTATAATAAGAATAATCTTCATTTTAATTCGAATTCAATTAATTCAATTAGAAATGATAATTATTTAAATAGTAATAGGAAAAAAAGACAGCACAATGATGCACATGATTCAATATATTATTCAGATTCAATAAACCAATCACCTTTATCATGGGCAAGTAATAATACCAATAATAATAATAATAATATTACTATAGTGAATGATCAATTACCAGTAACAAGTGTATCGGAAACAAATATTAATGAATTGAATCATAAAAATAATAACATATCAATAAACGATAATCAACCCTCTGTTCAAAGAGCAATTCCATCGCAAGGTCCAATTAGTGGTGGTATTGAAATTACATTACTAGGTTCAAATTTTAAAAATGGTTTAATTGTAAAATTTGGTAATAATATTGCATTATCAACACAATGTTGGAGTGAATCAACAATGGTTACCTATTTACCACCTGCTATTTCAGCGGGACAAGTTTTTATTAGTGTTGAAGATAATTCAACTTCTGATAATGTCAATAATATTAATAATATTAATAACTCTATGTTAAATGACGTTCATCCTAGCAAAAAAACAATTTTTACTTATATTGACGATACCGATAGACAATTAATTGAATTAGCATTACAGATTGTCGGTTTAAAAATGAATGGTAAACTAGAAGATGCAAGAAATATTGCGAAGAGAATTGTTGGTAATGATGATAATAATTCTCCAAATATTTCACCTAATAATAATATGTCAAGTACTGGTAGTGGAATGAATTCATATTCAAATGAAATTAATAATAATAATCAAAAATTATTTGATTATTCTTCTGATGAAATGTTAATTGTAAAAGTTATCAAATCATTAAGTGCTACTTCAAATTTGTCAATGTGTGATAATTTAGGACGTACCTTATTACATTTAGCTTCATTAAAAGGTTATCAAATGTTAGTTTCAACTTTATTAAAAAATGGTGCTCGTGTTGATGATAAAGACTCATTTGGTTATACACCATTACATTTTGCTTGTATAAATGGTAATTCAAAAGTTATTCAATTATTATTAAGATTTAAAACAGATTTTAATACTAAAGCAAATAATAATTTTACTGCAATGAACCTATTTGAATTTAATCATTCGAATTCTGAGAATTTTGAAAAAGTTCAAAAAATTTTTGAAGTTGAAACTAATGACTTAATTTATCAAAGAAAAACATCGGATTTAAGCGATTTTGATATTGATTCATTGAACTCTTTTGAATTTGAAAATGATTCAAAAGTTAGTTATCAATTTAGCAACACTAACAATAATATCAATACAATCAATAATAACAAATTTCCAACTAGTAAAGATAGTAATTGGAATAGACACAATTCTTTTGAAATTGATGCTGAGGATGATCATGACTATGATGATAGTGGTTATTCTGATGATTCAGGATATGGTGCAAATGATTATGAAGAAGATGGTGATGAACGTTTATTAATGAGTGATATGCCATCTGCACAAATAGACAATTACGATGAAAATGACGAAGAAGATAATAAAGATAATGAAAATAATAGTTATAATAATGATAATGATTCATCTGATGTGGCACGAGTTAATAAAAGGAAAAATAAGAATAAAAATAATTTCGAATTCCATAATGAGAGTAATAATAATAAATCTTTATGGAATAGAATGATCAATAGAATAAATGATGATTTACCAAAATATGATGATTTATTCCCAGGTTTCCCTCAAAAAATCTCAATAAATAAACAATCTGAACAAAATACTATTATCAGCGATAGTAATTTAGAAAGTAGTGTTGAAAAAAATTTATCACCACTTGAAGATTCTCAAACATCCTCAGAAGATGAAGATGAGGCTTTGCAGTTAAGATTTAACAGATTTTTTCAACAACGTCAAAGTTTCCAAAATGATACAATGTTGTGGTTCTTTTGGTTACCATTATCAATTTTATTAATATCAGCATATTTATTTTTACAATTTGGTTCAACAGATGATAAATTTCATAATTTATCGACTGAAGCAATTGATTCATTCAGAAAAGGTTTGGCAAAATTATTATTAGGTAATGATAGAATGAAGGCAGCATTTAAAGAACAGTTATCGAATTTTCAAAATCCTCGAGCTATCAATAGTATAGCTGCAAACTAAAAAGTAAATAATTAATTGTTTTTTACTAATAAATGTTTATAGATTTGTTTAAGTTTACTTATTTATATAAATGAACAAATTTCTCAATATAAAAATCATATGTATATATGTATATCTTTTTTCAAATGAGTATCATTAAAAATATTTTATTATTAACTGAGATGATTATACATCTACATATGTCTCTATGAACTACAAATGGCTTATTGGGTATCTATTAAATTTGAATTTTTGGTGTATTAGTTTTTTCATTAACTAATTTATCAGCATTTCTTTTATGTAATTCTTCTTTGCAGTTTTTCAATCCTGTACAACTATGATTTTCTAACATTCTATGTTTTGAACAAAATTTACCATTACAAAAATTACAATCACCAGCATATTTAATTGAATTATGTTGACAATCATTAAAGAAACATTGACTTTTCCTCTTCTTACCATTATTTTTTTCCTTTTTAATTATTTTATTTTCATTTTTAACAGGCTGTATTACATCTACTTTTGAAATATCTTCAATATTAATGTTATTATTGTTGTGGCTAATAGAATTTAAATCAATATTTTTGATTTCTCTATTCGTTATTACTTTATTATTAAATACAGATTCATCATTTAAAATAACATTTAATTTTGAATTATTATTATTATTATTATTATTTGTGGGAGTGGTGTCCTTTAATGATAATTCATTTTCATCATTTTCAGTTGTAACAGGAGGTTTGATTGGTTTCAAAGATTCATTTTTAGAATTTATTCTTATTTGGTTAATGTTCATATCTGACATTTTTTTTTATTTATATTTTTTATTTATTGGTCTATTTTGAATTTATGTTTGCTTAATCTATTGTAATAACTTATATTCCGATCTGGAAAGATATATATACATATATCTATTCTTATTTTAGCACTTTTTACCAGAGAATACGCTTGTATAAGAAATAGTACGCTATCACTGTAACTGATATTGTAAATACTAAGAAGAATAAATAAATGTACTAATATTATAATGTCTTATTTATATAATCAAATTTATCGTTGGGAAGTAATTTGCTGCTCCACTGAAAAAAATTGCTTACTCACATTTTTCATTTTCTTTTTTCACCTTTCTCTCCCATGCTAATAGTAGTACTCTAAATATCAAAAATTACCCTTTTAACTTAAATCATCAAATTTCAGCTTTCTTTCTAGTTGTTTCTTTTCGAGGCGGTGATTTCTTGAAAATTGATTTACAGGCAAACCGAGCCGGCAAAAAGCGTGATCTGGCAAAATGGGAATACCGGGTAACGCAGGGCTGTACGTGGAGAGATGAGAAGTCTCAGTGTTTATTTCTGAAGGACATACTGTTGTGGGTGTAATTATGATATGTTGCAGAAGACCCACGTCTTCGAGTTGTTCTCCTGCTTGCCCACCAAATTCAGCCAACTGTGATTAATTCACACATATTTGCTGTGTAGTTTGTCTGTTTGCTTTTCTTGCTTTTTTGTTCCTCCGCTGTTTTGTGGGTGTATGTGTCTGCCTTTTTCCTTTTCCAGCTGTTGACGGCTGTTGCCGTCAACAGCTGTCCGGTTTACCTGCTGCCATTGGTATGAAAATGGTAGAGTACGAAAGAACGCAGCAGTGTCCGGTTTTTGGAAAAAGAAATGTTTTTTTATCTTCAAGAAGAACTGTTGCCGTGGTTACGAGAAGAAGAATTGGCAATTGGCAATTTTGTGCATCCGGGTGGAGCTAGATTAAAATGTTTTTATTTCAATTTGTAATTATATTATTATTATATTTATTTATATTTATTGAAATTAGTAATATTTTATTTATATTAGAAATCATCTGATATGCTATTTAAATTAATTGGTTGACCTGGTTTGAATGCTGGTAATCCTAAATATGGACAGCCAGAACATCTGAATGCATCACCTAATGAACAAGAACCGCAACCACCAACTTTTTTACCTTCAATAGTAAAATCAATTTCACTTAATTCTTCTTTTGAAAACTTCACTGCTTTCTTTTGGTTTTCTCTAATGTTATCTATTTCATTTTCTTCTTCTTCTTTTAAACCACAAGTACAATCTTTACAAGCTTTCTTCTTCTTAGTTTTTGTTTTACCACAAGTAATCATAGTTATTGTATTAGAAGCTAAAGAATTAATTAATTCATCTTCATCAATAGAGCAGTCATCATCATCAGTGATTGCATTACCATCACCATTACTATTTATTTGGAAAAATTTAGCTTTTGTCGTATCGCTAAATAAACCATCTTCGTCTTCATCGTCAATATCTTCGATATCATCTTCAACACTATTATTTACGTTCGATTCTTCAGATTTCTTCTTGAAACTTGGTAATTTTTTTGAATTATTGGTATTTTTAGAAAATTTTGGTAAACTTGAAATTTCATTAGTGTCTTTATTAGCATTCTTTTTTAAAGAAATTGAAACACTTTTTGTAAAATTTTCTTCTTTAATTTTTTTAATCCAAAGGTAAGACTTATCCTCAATTTTAATTTCAAAATTATTGATTAAAGCATCAATTTTATAATCATCGCTTAAACCATATAATTTACCATTTTCTTTTAAAGATGAATATAATACTGGAATTAATTTTTTAGGGAACTGAATATTATCAGATTTCTCAGGCGTAAGATAATATATTATATCATATTTTTCTTCTTCTAATACAATACTTGAATCATTAATTTTATTGATTAAATATTGGTCCATAATTTCAATATTTTTACTTATTAATTCCTTTCTCTTACTCTCTAACACTTCGGGTGTTGTAGTAATAGCAGGATGTATTAAAAATAATCCAGCCATATTTTCTAATGTCATGTTGGAAAAAATTACGGTTGCTATTGATAATATTTTTGAATAGAATAACTGGGTATTTCAAATGATGTTATATCCTACTAATAGTTAGTTGCCTATGTATAAATGTATGAATATTTCCAATATGACCTAGGCTATTTGATATCAAACCGTTTAAATTTAAGTCTGAAGTAGTAATCTTTAATTATATTCTTTAAAATTTTTACTCTCGTAATATAATCATCACAGTTACATTTTCTTCAAAATTCTTAGTAATCCCAATCGATCAATAATTGTCGTTATAAAAATTTTTAAAAAAAGAAGCGGCTCTTGATGCCGGGTCCGGTGTATTATCACGTGGTTAACAATTTCTTGTTTTATATGTAAAACAATAAATGATGAAGTAAATAAATGATATTAGAGAGCAATGGACCAACTTGCTGTTATATAATATTTATAACATATATATTTATGTATATCTTATCTAAACTTAATTCATTTCTTTTTTTTTAGTTATCGTCACGTCATTTACTTTTGTATTGTTACAAAATATGCAGTAAGAGAAATTCGATGAAACTCATTGTTTAACATGGTCTATTATTAGCTTTCTGTTCAACTGTAGAGTTATTTTCACCTTGAATATCCTGTTCGTCATCTTCTTCATCTTCATCTTCTTCATCCTCATCATCCTCATCCTCATCTTCATCATCTTCACATGAATTTTCATTACCTTTTCCTCTATTTTTAAATGCTTGGTCTTCTTCATCTTCGTCGTCATCCTCATCTTCGTTTTCATCTTCCTCATTTTCATCTTTAGGATAACCTCCTAATTTCATTACAATTTTATCAACAATCTCATTCCAATCCATCATTCCTCCTAGTCCAATATCACCATTGACACCAATGACTTTTTCCGATGGTTTAAATACTGTAACAAATGGCATATCTTCCTGTATTGATGTAAGCTGTTTTTTTGTCATTTTAGAATTATAAGTACTACTAATCATTGATGGAGCAATTAATATTGGGAAATGTGGATTCCAAACTCTTACAACATTTGTTAATAAGTTGTCACATAACCCAAGAGCAATTTTAGAAAGGGTATTTGCTGTTAATGGTGCAATTACAAGAATATCCGCCCATCTTCTCAATTCAATATGAATTAGAGGATCCCATTTCGAATTCCAAGTTTCCCACTCGTCTTCATCGGTCCAAACTTGAATATGTGGTGGCAATTCCGAACCCGCAGTTTTGCATAAAGTATTATTAGAGAAGTTAGAATTACTCATTATTGGATTTTGGGAGTTTGATAAACCACCTACATTTGAGGAAAAATATTTATTATTATCATTGCTTATAACACCAGTTTTTGAATCAGAGTTACTTGTATCATGTACAGATTTCTCAGTACCTTTTTTTGTGAAAAATTGGGTAGCAGATTGTGTCAAAATAACTTGGATAGATATCTTATCTTTACCATAAATCTCTTCTAATTTTTTAATCATTGGCTTAATTTTAAATACTGCTAATGAACCAGTTGCACCAAACAATACGTGTAATTTTCCATCATCTTGTGGCAATCTTGAATCGAAATTATTAAAATACTCTTTCACAACAGTAGCATTCGCAGGTGATTTTACAGATTTCGACGCATTTAATTTATTTTCCACAGTATTTGGGTAATTACTAATAGCATTATTTTTATTTGATTTGATAATATTATCTTCAATAATTGATTCCAAAGAAAGTGATTCTCCTGATTTATTCTTTTTCGCTATCGATATAGGTAAAGGGTTTGCAATATTTGAAGTTGATAATCCATCGCTATTAGACATTTTTAATGGAGTATTTGTATTTGCCAAATCCGAATTAGAATTCAATAGAGGTGATATTACAACAGAAGGTTTGGGACTAATACTATTCGATCTAGATCTAATGGTAGGACTATGCAATATATCATCAACGACAAAATGAGGATGTTCTTCCTTGATTAAATTGGAAGTCTTATCAATTTCTCCTTTGTTTAATTTTTCAATGCCATTGTTATCAGTTACTGGATTTAATATAATAGAATTACTTTTATTATCATTAGGAATATGGATACTATGAAGAGTACCTTCTTCCTTATTAACAATAGTATCATTAAATGAAATACTATTATTATGTGTTACATTATTATTATTAGCATTAGAATTTTGAATATTTTCTGGTAATAATTTTTTTGTCTTAAATGTAATTGTAGGGGCTCTTTTTAAACCACATTCAGGTGTATTACTTACAACGGCACCTGATTGAGTATTTGTGTTAATAATGGATTTGGTATGAATATCCTTATCTGTTTCTTTATCACTCAAGTTATCTTTTGAAATACCTGTCATTATTTCTCACAGTTTTTAATATTTTAAATAGATATAATAATCCAAATAATATTGCTACTTATATGTCAACTTTTATAATAACTTTATTGTATTATTATTAACGGCTTCCTAATGCGAACTTCCAACAGATTATTTATATTCTCTTCTTTATATTTGTATAAAATACCTTATAAAAATGTTTTAAAAACAATACAACGACTTATTTGGTCTTTTCAACTTACTAAATTGTAATGGATTCCCTGATATTTGAGTTACAAATGGCATATATTACTAAAAATGTTACCGCTCTCACTAATTTTTGTCAATCGGTACGGTATAGAAGCGTACAAAAAGCATAACGTAATAATAACTGAACGTATTGCCATTGGTGTTATTGTGTGTTTTTATTCACAATTAACATCAACAAGATGGGTAGTAGTAGTGTATATGATTGTAAACTATAAACCATTGATTAATCAATTGTTTTAAATCAAGTGGGTCTAGAAAAGATTGTTAAACTTTCATTTCAACAAAGTTCACTTTAATATTTTTCTTTTCAAAGACCATATTTCAGAACAAAATATCAATTCTTTGGTAAAACATAAATTGAAATATCTATTGATTGGTAAACACAATTATCCATTGATAATGATTATCTCTTCTTCTTCTTATCGTGCATTTGACTATGCCTGACGTATAAAGGGAACCATTCATTGTAGTGAATATCGTTTTATACGGTATTTGAGTAGTAGTGAAACTTACAAAGATTAATGAATAAATGAAAGTTTAATGGCTATAGAAGGATATCATGTGGTAGTTCACTGATACAATAAGTATGAAGAAATATTGTAGTCAAGTAGCTTTCCCAAAATCAGAAATGTTGCTCAATCAAAAATTGGAAACTGCTTATAAAACTTTATACACTGATAAAAATTATTTAAAGGCATTGCAATTATACGATGAAATATTAAATATTGAAGAGCAAGATAACAATATTATTGCATTGATTTATAAAACTGCATCACTTGAAAAATTATATTACTCAACTTATGACTGGCATAGTGATGAAACTTTAACAATTGCAAAAGAATTACTAGATAAGGCTTTAAAATTTGCTATAAAAATTAATGATAATCAGAAAATACCAATGATCTATTTCAGATTTTTTATATATTACTATAATTTAAAAGATTATATTAGAGCAAATGAATACTTTAAATTATGTAAAAAGGCAGGTTATAAAGATGAGACGTTACCTATGTGGGAAATAAATTTAGAAAAAAAATTATCTAAATTAGAAATTAAAGAATCAGAAAGCATTGCTTCAATCAGTAATGAAATTTCAAATTTAATAAAAGAATCAAAATTAGAATCTCCAATTGATAAGAATAATGATAAAGTTGAAAAACTAACTAGTAGAACTGACTGGTATCAATCAAAAAATAACATTACTATATCAATTTTCACAAATTATTTACCAACTGATAAAAATGATATTATCACTGAATATTCAGAATCTACTAACAAACTTCGTATATATTTCAAAGTACCAAATTCAGATATTGAATTTGAGCATTTATTCCACTTACTACATCCTATTAAAAGAGATGATGTTATTTCAAAATTAACTACTAAAAAAATCGAAATCACATTAAGCAAAACTGAATCAGTGCAATGGAAAACACTTGAAAAAACTGTTATAGCAGGTGGCAATAATCCAATTAGAGATGGTGAACTCGATAAAATTGTTGGAGGTGACGGTAATATAGAGGAACAACCTGTAAAAAAGAAAATAGATTGGTCAAAATTTGATATTGACGATGCTGAAGATGAAGAAGAAGGATCAGCAGATGCATTCTTTGCTAAATTATATGAAGGCGCAAATGATGATACAAAGAGAGCTATGATGAAGTCTTTTGTTGAAAGTAAAGGTACTTCATTGAGCACAGATTGGGAAGATGTCTCTAAAAAAGAGGTTACTCCATCTCCTCCAGAAGGTATGGAATTCAAGGATTGGTAGTTATTTAAAGGGAATAATCTTATATACCCATATTAAGTAATATATATATAGTTAGATTAAACTTACTAAAATGCTATTTATATTGTTACAAAAGTACATCGACTTATATATATATATATATATATATATGTATATGTATATAAGTGTGTGTATGAATATATACTTCACTGCTTGTTCTGCTTATAATTATTGCAAATTTGATTAATTATTATTTTTTAATGATATTTTATTTATTAATTGTCCTGTTTGATTGATATAATTTGATTATAGTACGTCTGTATCCCAATTAATGATATTCTCTGGCAATAAATTGCTTCCTGAGACACCATTCATTTTTGATAATTGCTCTTTCTTCCATGAATTAAAAATTTTGTCATTATCATCATCCATAATGCTTGTGTCATCAATACCACTTTCAATACCATCCTGAACATTCAACTGGCACTTACCTTCTGGAGAAAGAGAGATCTTATAAATACTGTTCTCTGGTTCTCTGTATGGACTGCTCCAATTTTTATTTAATATTGGGTTTCTAGTTGATTGTAAGCCCTTTAATTCAAAATTATTTTCCTGGTTTCTATTTTCCTTTTCTGTTTCGTCGGTATTGAGCTTATTTACAGTAGTTTTGATTTCCTTGACTAACATGGGAATTTGGCTATTTTGTCTATTTAAGCTATTGACTGAGATAGGAAACAATCTAGTTGGCCTGATATAACCATTATTAGTTTGTAAAGGTGGTTTGATGTTATTACTAACAGATATACTTTCTTCATTAGAATTCATATCAAGAATATTTGAAGGTTCGGCTCTGGTTATGATGGTAGGTGGTAGAAGTCTTGTAATTGGTTTAGGGGGGCTAGATATTCTGGTTGAATGCATGTATCTATTATAGTTGCTTGTATTTTCCCCTTTAGATAAAATTGTAGATGTATCAACGTGAACATTTATATCGGTCCTATTTGGTGTCTTGTGGACAGATGAATATTCAATACCCTTGTTAATCACTTGATTTGTTTTTGGAATGATGCTCTCGACTTTTTTATTGACTTTATATGGTGATTTATTATTAACTTTTCCCTCAGAAGTTTTTCTCGATATTGGGCTCTGTTTCTTTCTCGTGCTAGTGTTCAATCTGATCCTTGGATATTTATTAATCAACTCTTCTTCTTGTCTCACGACAATGTTGATTAATTTCTCACCTTTAACCAAAAATGGTTTATTGAATAATTCTTCCATTTCATCTAATTTTATTTTTAAGTCTTGTATAACTCTTGGAAAATGTCTCGTTATCCTCTTTCTTGTCTTCTCTTCTCGTAATAAAATTTTGTGTGAACTTCTTGAAAGGAGTCTTGATGAATCTTTTGAACTTTGTTCTAACGATATATTATCGTTTTGCAAGGAAGAAAATTCCTCATATAGTTTTAATATAGGTGCGAATACTGCCAATTTTTCTTCTAATGAATTCAATTCAATTTCACAAAATTCCAATAGCTTTTCTTCCTCTTGTAAAGAATTTGCATTGCCTTTCAATAATGTGAACATATTTAAAAATGTTTCTTTATCTGATTCGGTGTATTGTAATTTCATCCAGAGTTCTTCAATTTTTTGTAACGCATCAGAAATTAGTGTTTTAATTAATTTCTTTTTCATGGTCTCTAGTCTTTCTAATTCATTTTCAAACATTAACAGTACCTTATTTGATAAACCATTTGTCTTGTTAACTAATTCATCACATTGGTATTGTGGTACTTTTAATTTTGTCCATAATCCCTGGCATTTATTCAGTAGTTCATTTTTTTTATTCAATCTATCTGTGTGTATTACTTGATAGTTGTTATAAACATCTTGTAATTGTTTAATTATGCTATTATGTACCGGAAGGCTATTGGAACTATTATTATTATTGCTAGGAGAATATAATTGTACTAATTTGAGGATATGAGGATCTAATTCATCTATATTCACTTCTAATTCATTGAGTATGTCAATGATATTTTTGTTTATTGATGAAAGTAAAGAAAGTCTTGATGAGTATTCATTATCAAGAACATTTATTCTCGAAATTAATTTACCAATTTTTTCTTGCGATAAATTTAGAAAGAATTGTTCATACAGTAAAACAGATTTATTTCCTTTAATAAAATGAGATATTTTTTCTAAATCTTCATTTGCTTCTTTGATATTACTATAATAAAGTTCTGATGTTTGCAAATCAGGAATATTAATATTCACATCATCAATACTTTCTAAACCTATTTCATTTTCTTCATTAATTAATAGTAGTAATTTTTTCAATTCAATACAATTTTTTAGATAATGTAAAAGTTTTGGAATATACTCATTATAAACATAATTTCTCGCTGCTGCTAAAATTTTTTTCTTACTTAGTAGAGAAGTTTCCTTCTTTGGTGAAAGCGGCACAGATTTATTTGTTGGAATTAATATTGAATTTCTAATATATAGATCAGGTATCGTTTGTATACCATTTGGATCATCAATAATTATTAATATTCTATTTAAAATTTCTTGTTCAATTTCATTATTTTCTAATAAATTATTCATATCTTGATCAGCTTGTTCAAAATATTCTGTTATTGAATCTGACAGTGAACTAAATATAAGCTTTTCTTTATTCATTATTTCATTATTTGAGTAACCAATTTTATTATAGATAACATTTAAATTTTCTAATAATTTTTCCAATTGTTTCGATATTAAATTGAAATTTTCATTATATATAGTATTAATAGTTGAATTATTTGAATTATTTGTGAATATTTCATTTGAAAAATCATTTAACTGTGTTGATCTCTTTAATGGAGACGTTAAACATTTAATATTAACTGGTGATAATTTTAGAAATTGATTACTTGCAATTGATTTATTCGAATCTTGTTTTATTGGTGTATCGTTAACACTTGTCATTATGAAATACGATATATATCACAGTTCGACTTTTATATCTTGATGATAATATAAAAAATATTTTCTTATATGATAAAGACAAACTTATTTTTATAAAATCTTTTATTCCTATACTATTTATCCTCTATGTTTTTTTCAAAATTAACTTTATTACAAAAACTATAAAGATTATCGATTTGTTTCTAAGTATGCATAACTTTATGACAAAGGTATTTACCTATCTGTACATTTGATGACAACAGTATATATAAAGATATAGATATACAATTAATATGTAATTCAAAGGTTCATTTAAATTAATAAATGTATAATCATGGGTAAACAAAGTGAAGATAACAAGGAATTGCACATCTATCCCATAACAGAGGTTGATTGTTTCATTATTAGAAACAATATTGAATTTCAATTTACTTTAAGCAATAAGTTTTTGATGTTTTAATTGTTGTCGAATGTCTTGTTTCTGCGACACTTTCTGTGGAAAATAACTCTTTTTGTCATAATTTCAGTTATTTTGATATTTATGTTTTTCCTAAAACGGCAATTTCCACAAAAAAGATGTCCTGAAAAATGTTTAGCACGTGACTGTTAGTAATATTTTAAAAATTCACATTTTGGTTTTCAGAATTCACAAGAACTCATCCTTGTTAGCTCAGTTGGTAGAGCGTTCGGCTTTTAAACAAATTACGTTTAAACCAAGGATACCGAAATGTCAGGGGTTCGAGCCCCCTATGAGGAGTTCTTGCTTTTCATTTTTTTAATTGTATTTATACCATTTTTGTGTAATTTCAATTGATATAACTGAATATTTTTTTAAAATGAGCAATTAGTTTTATTTTATTACATTATTTATTTACATTTATTTATGATTTAGTGAAAAGTCTCAATAGTGTTTCAACTGTTTCTTGCAAATTTTCAAATGGAATTTCTTGAATATTATTATGTGATAATTGAATTAAATCTGTTCTATGTGTAAATTCTGCAGCTTCAAATGTTATCTTATATAATTTTTGAAAACTTGATTGTGTATTTGGAATACCTCTTAATCTTAAACCACCAAGAATTAATTTAGATAATGTTTCATTAAATTGTAATCTTTTATCACTTATCTGTAGACTTTTCATTATTTTATTCGTTTTTGCAAGATTTTTTTGTTTAGATTGTTTTAAAATTGTATCAATATTATTTGTACTTGGATCATCATTATTATTGTCATTATCATTCTCAGTATTATCGTTATTTTGATTATTTTTTGAAATGTTTTTATCATTTATTATTGAATCAATTTTTAAATCAATTTTTTTCTTTTGTGTATTATCAATTGTAAAAAATTCAACTTTATCATCATTTTTAAAAAAAATTATATATTTTCCAAGATTTAAAGATTCATTTTTTTTATTATTGTAATCAGATTTAATTTCTATCACAATTCCACGACCAACAAATCGAAGTTTCGATTCAAAATATGATAATGATGTCGTACTGTTTGTAAAACAAAAATATTTGTCATCATCATTTAACGTATTAGAATTTCTCAACCATATTGGTATTGTATTAAGATTAATATATTCAACAAAAACACCTTTCAATGTTCGCACTTTTTCTTGATTATTCTTAGATATATTCATATTATTATCATTTTCTTCATTATTATTTTTTTGATACCACAATTGAATGTCTCGAAGTGTCATACCATTATATTTATTGCCTAATTCCAATTTCAGAACAGCAATTTTTTGAAACATTTGTTTCCACCTAATCTTTTATCAATTCGAACCTTAAAACCAAAATTCATAAATATTTTTCAATGAATAAAGTATTTTGTCTTATCAATATTTTTTTGAAAACTTTTCAATTAAGCCACAGATTTCTTATTTTAAATGATAACACTATCATATATTAGATATCTTAGATATTAATGTAATATTATATGAAATACGCATATATGTATAAATGTGTGTGTGTAAACGTATAATTATTTATTTAACTGTAGTAATGAAATAATTCAGTTTAAATATTTTAATCCCATTAAATTAACAGATAAATATAGCTTCTTGGTATGGTTACCTCTCGCAATATCACATAATAATAACTGATATTCATCACTTATTTCTTTAACTGTCAATGAAATTACTTTCATATCTCGGGAAGGAAAACTTTTCATATTTCCAATATGGAAAAAATATATATAAAGAAAATTTCAAAAAAAAAAAAATGTAATTCAATCTCACTATTTAAATCATAAATTGTTATAATTACAGACTTTTCTAGTTATTCAGTATTAGTTAAACTGAGTGATTCGAATAAATCTAAGTTATTTTTAAATTCTTTAATTATTGTATCCATAATTTGATTGTCTGTTTATCCTTTGGGAATTATTATTTTAACTATTTTATTCTCTATCTTTTGTGCTTGATTGCAAAAAAGTTGATATCAGGAGAAGAGAAAAGCTGAATAGACAATTTGGATTTGTTATTTTTTATCAAGTATTAATAAGTTACACATGCCTTTACCACCATCTACTTTAAATCAGAAATCTAGTCGTGTTTATTCTGTAGCAACAGTTTACAAAGACGAATGTGAGAAAAGACCACAAGAATATTGGGATTATGAACAAGGTGTGACAATTGATTGGGGTAAAATATCTAATTATGAAATTGTTAATAAGATTGGCCGTGGTAAATATAGTGAAGTTTTCAGTGGTAGATGTGTTACAAACAATCAATCATGTGTCATTAAAGTGTTGAAACCAGTTAAAATGAAAAAAATATATAGAGAACTAAAAATTCTTACAAATCTAACTGGTGGACCAAATGTTATTGGTCTATTAGATATAGTTCAAGATTCTGGTTCAAAAATTCCTGCATTAATCTTTGAAGAAGTAAAAAATGTTGATTTTAGAACATTATATCCAACATTTACTTTAACTGATATTCAATATTATTTTACTCAATTATTAATTGCATTAAATTATTGTCATTCAATGGGTATTATGCATAGAGATGTTAAACCTCAAAATGTTATGATAGATCCAACTGTACGTAAATTAAGATTAATTGATTGGGGTTTAGCTGAATTTTATCATGCAGGTGTTGATTATAATGTTAGAGTTGCATCTCGTTATCATAAAGGACCAGAATTATTAGTCAATTTGAATCAATACGATTATTCCTTAGATTTATGGTCTGTAGGATGTATGTTAGCAGCTATTATATTTAGAAAAGAACCATTCTTCAAAGGTTCTACTAATGCAGATCAATTAGTTAAAATTGCATCCGTATTAGGTACAAAAGAATTATTGGATTATTTAAATAAATATGATTTGAAGTTACCATCAGAATATGATAATATAATGAGAGATTTCCAAAGAAATGCATGGAGTAATTTTATTAAGACTGAAGAAATTAAAAAATTGGCAGTACCAGAAGTTGTTGATTTAATTGATAATTTACTAAGATATGATCATCAAGAAAGATTAACAGCAACGGAAGCAATAAATCATAAATTTTTCAAAACAGTATTTGATAATTAATTTTGAGTTTTGATAGTTGATGAGAAAAGAAGAAGAGTATAAAGTAAGAATAATATATTTTTTATTTAAGATGGAGATTCAAATACGTAAAGTGAATAATTTCAATAAACATATATATTTTATGTATGTAATTTTATAATGTAAATCTATATATAATTAGGTTTTAAATTTTCATATTTCCAATAAATACAATAAGTACAAAAAAGCAAAAAAATGTAAACGAGAGTGTATTAGAAAAATAGAGCTTAAAAGTGTGTTTATTTAATTTGAATTAATTTATTAGTCTATTTAATAAGTACAGAATGTGATTATATATATAAATAATTAAGTTTTTGAGAAATAATATATTATTAAACATTTTCTATTTTTCTTCATTTGAAAATGAATGAATGAGTATTTTTTTTCAAAAGAATCTATAATGCAAATGAAGTTTTGTGAATATGAATGCAAATAGGAATGTGAATGTGAATGTGAGTATGAATGTGAATACAATATTTGAAAAACGAATGTAATTGTAATGGAATATTAATAAATGTCATTAATATAAGTATGTGATTCAAAACAGTTACCATGTTGATCAATATCTCTTCTTAATACAAAATCATTAAATTTTAATGATTTTTTTTTAGTTAGTTTTTCGAAAAGAGATGAATTTGTCGATGAAATTGATAATGATCTATTAATTTCATCAATTAAATCATTATCTTCTAATTGTAAATCTGAATCATCAATTAAAGTTGAAAAATCAATATTATTAAATAAATTATTATTAAAATTTTTTGAAAATGAAGAAAATTGAAATTTATCTTTTTTATTTAAAATCAAATTTTTTTGTTCATTAAAATCTTTAATATCAGGACCATATAAAACAGTCAAATCAAGTTCCTTATTCCAATTAATTGATAATGGATCAATTTTTGAATTATTTAAATTATTTAAATCAATTGACCAACGTCTCCAAATACAATGATGTAATCTTTTTAAATAAAAATTATAATCGAATGAATTTTCAATTGAACATGATGGTAATCTTATTAAATTTTTTGAATTTAAACAACAATTTTTATTTGAAATTAACAATGACCAAATTTGTTGAAATTCATTTGAACTTTCATTTATTTTAAAACTATGATTAAAATAATCTAAAGCAGGTTTATCATAATTTTTAATATTATCAAATAATCTTTTATTTTTTTTAGTTAATACTAAATCGTCCAAACTTCTTTGCATCGGTAACTAAGGTGTGCCTATATATGCGATTATTTAATATAGCAAATAGAAAGAGAATAATATGATATGATAGTTGTAGTTCTCACCTACAGAAATCAAATAAAGACAACTTGAAAAAAAGAGAACACAAAAATAATCAGCTAAGTTCTTATATATATAAGATTAATGAAATCGAAATGGAAAAGAGGAGAACAGAATAGAAAAAAAAAAAAGAATATTCGTTGTTATATTTGGATATTACAAATTCCTATATAATTAATAAGAAACACATATAAAAAAGATATTACGGTAATGCTTCAAAGCGTCTGTCTGTGTTTGATCAAAAGAGGGAAACAAATCTGAGATTAAAATTAAAGAAGTTTTATTGTAAAAAGAGATAATTCCGGTTTCACAGAGTACTGTAGGAGAAGTGTCTCACAAGAGTGAGGACAAATTGAAATGAAGGGAGTAAGACGGCGGGGAGGGGGAAACGAAATGAAGAGAAAGCAAGTGACTGAAATGTTGACAGTTAGACAAGGCCGTACCGGAGAAACATTAACCACATTAAATTAATTTCAATCTGTGATGTTATGACGTAGCAACAACTGTCATTTTGCCGGAGAAGAACTTGATTAAGGCCTTCTTGTTGCACATCTCTGGGGATTGTTACAAAATTGTAGCGCCTTTTTCCTTTTGGGAGGGGCAAATAAATTAGAAGGAGCGAAAAAAAAAAACAGAGAAGAAAAGGAGAAAAGAAAACACGTGCGAGCATATCTGAGCGATTACTTCCGGTATAAGTTGTAACTTTGATCAATCTCTTCGAAACGTTCTGGGAGAAAATCACAGAAAGCAATCACTTTTCATTTTTTTTTTATTGCAAAAATTAGTTTTTTCTTTCGGCTAATCAATTATTCATACGATGGATTGTCTGTCAATGTTAAATTTACTGGAGCTAGAAGTAAAATTTATTGCAACTCTCTCATTCTCCGATGGTTCTTCTGTTTATTTCATTTAATTTTTTTTCAATTTAATTAACTAAAAATCGGTTATTGGATATTTAGATATGTATGTAAATCGGTAATTTTTGTTCCTTCTATGTAGTTTTCTCTAGAAACTAGCTTAAGCAAGGCAATGTTTTTCAAAAAAAAAAAAAAAAAAAAAGACCGGAATTACGCTTTCAAAACTTTAGGCCCTACTGTAAGCCATATGGTTACTTCATAAACCCAGTTCAGTTCAATCACATAATGTGTTCAAATGCAGCCAACCATATCTGTAACAAGAAATTTGCTACAAGATTGCACAGTGGTCACAGGCAAAGGTTAAATGATAGAAATAGCTTTTTCAGTTGTCGACGTTACTAGTATGATCACCTCTCTCATTTGCCTAATATATATATTAAGATATACTTTTATACGAATATTAACAACCCATTTTGTGCCCTAGAGAGTGAATTTATTTTTACCGGTTTTTGACTTTTCAAAATTCGGTCTAGGTTTTGACCGATTGATCAACCTACTTCTCTTGCCGTTGTCAGAATATAATTCCACGATTTAATTGCTATTCTGTTCTTTAAGGAAGTAAAGTTAAGAAAATAAAAAATAATAAAATTAATCTCCGAAAGAAATTAATAAAGTTAAAATTAGTTAATTTATCCGGGAGTTTATCAAAATAAGAAGATATAAATTAATTCAAATTTTTTAATTATACATTAAATTTGACGTAGAAAAATAAAAATTGATTTGTTGCAAAAAAAAAAAAAAAAGACAACAGTTTTTTTCTTTTCTATGTTTTTCTTTTCGTTGAAGTTTAATTGTTCTTTCTATGTATGTATTTCCGAACGGAAAAACTATTTTTTTTATTCTAAGAATTAGGTGGAGAAAAATCATTTAGCTTATACTTGTTGAAATTGTTTATTGTTTATTATGTATTAAAAGCATTTATTAATCCGTAAAACTGTAAGTAGAAATAAAAGAAACAGAATTGAAAAGGAGAATCGTACATATTAATTATTCCGTTCTATCGGAACATCTATATAAATCATTTTTCCTTCCTCTTTTTATTAAAATTATTGCAATTCTTCCTTTCTTTTCCAAATATTTTCTTCTACGCCATTCTTTTAGTTAAATATATGATTGTTTTTATTCTTCAATTGCTAGGAGACAATTGAAGAACATTATAGTATTTTGTAAGAAAGAAATAGTTCAGTAGTTGAATGAATCGGATTGAAAAATATTGATCTTCATTGTAAGATAGATATTAATTATTTAAAAATTACAATTATAAGTCCTTTTTTCTTTCGACAGTTGTTATTAATTATACAGTAGTTATTCTATCGTTTGGTTTGTTTATACGTGTTAAAAATAAATACAGTAATTCAACGGTAAGATGAACGACATTAATGATCTTAAGCTTAACTTTTTATTATCTTGAATTTAAATATCGTAAAAGCAATTACTGATATTCTATAGCATCCGTTATGCCATAATAACTTGTTTAAGAAATTAATTTTAAATAAAAAGATACCCATTCGTCACGTGATCTGACACAGATAAATGTATATATTTAACATTTTTATAAACTTTGTAACTAATTCGTGGAAAAAAACTATGAAGATATTTTCTAAACATTAAAAAAAATTCAAAAAAAAATTGTTACTGTTTTCTTATTTCTTAATCTCATATTTATTGATATATTAATAAAAATAATAATTACAAGTTAGGCCATAACGATTATTTAGTATAATTAACTAGTGTATTGTACCCACATCACGTGCTAAAACATTACCCGCAAACAAGAATCACATATCACGAAATGCAAATACATCTCAATAATTATTAAAAAACGATATCCCCGTATACATCCGAAGAAAAGCTTTTTTATTAAATTTACTCTCCCCCCATTGGATGAAAAAGCGAGGCACACAGATATACTGAATCTCACAATTTTTGCAATTGAAAACGAGGGGGGGGGGGAAGACAGGTGTTTTCTCTCCCTACCCCCATCTTGTCCACTCATGAAAATAAGTGATAAGATTTGTTGTTGGAGAAGATCCTGTACAACACACTCGCAAATGCTCATATCACCCACTCAATGTTACCCTCTTGACACATTTGAATAAGATCTATCCTTACTCTTTGCCGAGGGAAACCATTAAAAACCGTTAAAATATCTATAATCTCAATATCTTAAAGGATTCTTTCAAATAATCAAATTGTATCTACTTATTCAACCTTTAATGCATTTTCTTCACTAATCTTTATTATTTTCATTATTCAATCAATGTATGTTATTTTCTCTAATAAAAAATAAAATAAAATATTTGGTTGGTTGAAATTATTTTTAAAAAACATAATTGATATTCAATCGGTTTTATTTATTCTATTAAAATTTAATTATCTTATCCTTTCATTACTCTTATTTTATAATAATTTAATATTTATTATCTTTACTTATTAATTAATATACGCTTTTTATTAATTCTTTTATTATTTATTGGAAAAGTGAAGTATACATACGTCAAATATATATATACATTAGATTTGTATTACAATATAACGAAAACTTATATTATTATTATTATTTTTGTTTTTACTATCTTTTTCTTTTTTATAGATACAAAATAAACATTTCTAAATTAAGAGGAAAGTAATTTTATAAAATTAAGGAATAAAATATAAAAAAATTATTTATATACACATTTTAAAAAAATGTTTTCACAGTTTTCAAAACGTTTAGGGACAAATAGTTTGCCCTTTTCATCAAAAGTAGGCCAAAAAATATTAATTGGTAGTGCAATTACAACAGGTTTAACTTCATCAGCTTTATTATATGCTGATTCATTAACTGCAAATGCAATGACTGCTGCTGAACATGGTTTACATCCTCCTGCTTTTGATTGGTCACATAATGGTCCATTAGAAACATTTGATCATGGTTCAATTAGAAGAGGTTATCAAGTTTATAAAGAAGTTTGCGCTGCTTGCCATTCTTTAGATAGAGTTGCTTGGAGAACAATGGTAGGGGTGGCATTTACAAATCAAGAAGTTCGTGAAATGGCTGAGGAATATGAATATGATGATGAACCTGATGAACAAGGTAACCCAAAGAAAAGACCAGGTAAATTAGCTGACTATTTACCAGGTCCATATCCAAATGAACAAGCTGCAAGAGCCGCAAACCAAGGTGCTTTACCACCTGATTTATCATTAATTGTAAAGGCAAGACATGGTGGTTGTGATTATATATTTTCATTATTAACAGGTTATCCAGATGATCCTCCTGCTGGTGTTCAATTACCAGCAGGTGCAAATTATAATCCATATTTCCCAGGTGGTTCAATCGCTATGGGTAGAGTATTATTTGATGATTTAGTAGAATATGAAGATGGTACTCCTGCAACAACTTCACAAATGGCAAAAGATGTTACTACTTTCTTAAATTGGTGTGCTGAACCAGAACATGACGAAAGAAAAAGATTAGGTTTGAAAGCAATTACAATCTTATCTGCATTATTCTTATTATCTGTATGGGTTAAAAAATTCAAATGGGCTGGTATTAAGACAAGACAATTCAAATTTACACCACCAAAGACAAATGGTAAAAAATAATTGAACTTCTTTTAAAAGCTATTCATATTTACTACATTCCATTTAAATTGATTTTCAACATATATTCATAAAACTTGAACAAAGAACACATTTTATTTTTTCAACATAAATTTTCTAACAAATTAAAGAAATATTTAATGATAATTCATGATCACAAATTTTAATATTTTAATCATTTGAAATACACAAGTTTGATAACTCACGATACAATATTTTCTGAAAGAGTTAGTAATACTCAATTGATTATTTTTTTATTCATTATTAATTCAATTCATCATGTAAGACAAATTATTTATTTATAATTTCCAAATATTTTTTATTATTATTTATTCTAATATAACATACTTTATCAAAACATTAGTCATTTTGATGCATATAATAGTTATAATATGCTGTAATCAATCAATCAGTAAATATGATTGATAAAATAACTACATTATGAGATTCAAATCCACATTACTAAAGAAAACTAAGTTACTAGGATATCTTCTGAGAATTTTTCAGGATAAAGTTATTTTTTTAGATTCATATATAAGGGGATGTTTATACACTATACACTCCAATCAAGTTATGCAAAATCAATCGAATCAAGATAAAAAGCCAATTACTTCATTCTGAGATATAATCAAATTTTCATCCAATTTCTAAACCTACCAAAGGCAGATACTGACTATACGTACCAGTCGCTTGTTCATGGGAACAAAGAACATTAATGGCAAGAGCTTTAAAAGGTTTAATTTTTGTAAATAGTCCCATTATTGGTTATTGGAATATGGGTTGTGGTTGGAAGTAACTAAGCAGCAAAAAACATGCTTAGAATTGACCCAAATTATAATACCAATATGTTAAAAGAACCATATTTAAGAGCTCCCCAGGTTACGCTGATAAATTTTCTGTTCTTGTATGAAGAAATTTGAAAACTCAATCAATTGTTAATAATGAAAGTGGTGACATTGTTAGAACTTTAAATAGTGGTATTTTTGACAAATTTGTTGAAGAAAATTTCATTGTCACCTAGAATTTATGCCCAAAAAATTTGAAAGATGAAAGTGATGAAGTTAATGATTGGGTAAGTGGTGACATAAATATGGGTAAGTGATGACATAAATATGGGTAAGTGATGACATTAATATTGGTTTGAAAGAAAGGGAAAAAGTTCATGAAAAAGAAGTTGAAAACATTTTGAGAATTAAATTTGAATCAAATAGTGCTTACAATAAAAATTTTAAAGCTATTTTTCAAGTTAGTGATTGGTTAATTGAATCTGATATTAGATTATACACATCGATTGTAAGGTTTAATACTGCTTACGTGAAACACTTCAAATGTAATTTAACTAGAATAAGGGAAGGTTGCTCCATGATTCACAAAGGGTAAAAAAAAAAAAAAATTTGGAATTATGACGCTTTCAATTAGATAGCAAGTTTTGGTCACATTAAATTATTTTATACTCGTTCTCAACCAAGTGTCAAGCGAATGGGATCAATACCAATTGGTCTCCACAACCAGATATCTTACCATCAGATGACTAGAAATCTGATATCATAGCAACTAATAATTAAACCCCCACACACACCTATATACATGTATTATCTATTTATCTATCAATTGATGCCTTAAATGAACACTGACTGATAAATACTGCTGAATTCTCGAACATATTCCTATATTAAATACCTAATTAGATATATTCTATAATTTTACTGAAAAGGGTAAAAACAATCGCTCCATATATCCTAAAAGGGTAAATTGCCATTTACAATTAAATAGTTTACGCGTCAGGAGAACGCGTAAAAACGTTAAAAAAGTTTTTCGAAAATTTTTTGAAAAATTGTTGCTTCAATTCAAAGAAATTACCGTACAACTAAATGTTACCGCCATTTGAATATCGTAACTTCTCTTTTGAAAAGTTATACCATATACACATTTTCTGTATCGAGATAGATGGATTTTTTTTTTTTTTTTTTTGATATCTTAATTAGTTACTTTGAAAGATACTCTCTTTTGGAGAATACTATCACATTGGGGTTGTTTCAAATTGTTTTTGGCAACTGTCCGACAGTTCTAACACTATTCATCTTAATCTTGGTAATTCAACTTGTTGTTCTTTAAATTTTGTACTTTTTAAAAAGAGTTTAAATACCTTCAATGAAAAATTGAATACCATTTTAAAAAGTGAACTATAGTTATTTCTTTTACTTTTATTGATCAAGTTGATTCCAACAATTAAAACAACAAACTCTCTGAATAATTTGAAATGTATACAATCGCAAAGAGTAAACCTGTACCAAAAGAAAAAACCGGGAGAAAGAGAGGTAGACCCCCAATTACAAAAGAATATGCGGATCCATCGAGAAGTCCAATGGCACATTCATCTAAACAGGTTCAGAAACAAGGTTTAACAGGCCAAAACTACTCAAAACCATTAATGAAAGTAGGTCAAATGACACCTTCACCAAGAAAAAAAAGACATAGTAGTGTTGTATCCCCCAGTAGTAACAGCAATATTAACAATAACATTTTATTATCATCAAGTAACAATGCTAGTTTAGACACTTCTAATAAAAAAGAAAATTTTAGAGGTGTTCTATTAATGACACCTTCAAAAAAATCAATTACAACACCAACAAGGTCATTAACAAAATCTGAAGAAACTCCATTATCTACTCCATCTACAAACGATAATATTTTTTCGTCAAATTCAAGAGTCAACTTTTTGAAAAGTTCTCCACCTGTTCCAACATCACCATTTATCAATGAGAGTGTCAAGCCAGCAATAACTAGTCAAAATGCTGTAACTAATAATAAAAAAATAGAATCTCCACTACAAAATTTCAAGTTTTGTTTAAATATTAATGAAAAGGGTAGGGCAGAAATTAGTGGTTCATGTGCAATTTCAGTTGAAAATAAAATGCCAAAGCAAAGTAATAATCAAAAATTATTAAAATCAGATAATATAACAAGCATTAAAAAATCTGTTGAGAAAGAACCTTTAAATATTATACCATCTGAAACGAAAAAGGTACTTTCATTAATAAGGCAAATGAGAAATAATGGCCCTTCTGATACTGATGGTGTAGATATTCCTACTTCCTTTGATAGCAATATACCGTCCAACAAAGAACCTGAAGAGAAATTACCAGTTATTATAAAAACATCACCATCTGTAAATAACACACCAAAACCAGATTTATCAACAAGTAAAATTGTCAATCCTAATAATAACATTTTGTTGCCGCCATCAACACCTAACTCTGTTTTTCAATTTACAACTGGTTTTACTCCTGTTGCAATTGATCAATTATTATTAGATGATACAATCATTTCCACTCCAAAAAAAATGCTAAGCGCATTCAATGATATTAAACAAAATGGCGATTTACCAGAACAACAGTTTAATAACAATTTAGGCTTCTTAAGTTTATCTCCTAAAGTTAAACTTCTTCCAAAATCTAATAATGCTTCCACCCAACAACACCAGAACGCACAACAGGAATTTGTTTTCAAATTTTCCAGTGGTGATCCTCTTCTTTTAACTGATGATACAGATGGGCCTTTTTCAGATGTTCTTCACAATCAATTATTAACTGCTTCCCCTAAACACCAAATTTGTTTTAATACTCCTCCTTCATGGATAAATTTTGGCTCTCCAAGAAATTTCAGCCAGAGTAGACGCAATTCAAATACAGTTTTACTAGCTCCATCTTCATCAAATCAAATATTGTTATCAATTGAAAATAATTTAAGCAGTATTAACACACACAGCCGTACGAAATCAAACAATCTAAATACACTGCCATTATTTAGTATTCAATCCTCACCTAAATTAGATACAAACAATATAAATAATTACGAAATAATTGCAGACAGAAGAGGATCTACAGTCGCTGGGGCCAATACTAGTATACCATTATATGATGATAATCAATTAAATCATTTAAATGTTCAAAAAACTAGTTCTACTAGATTTTTAATGGAACCATCAACACCTAGAGGAAACCAATCTTTTAATCAACCAAATATTATTGAATGCACTCCACTAATTCAACAAACCATGAATGGTTCCCTTAATGCAAAGTACTTACCTGATACACACTCAGTTACTAGTACCAAAAATAACCATGGTTTAACTTCCATTAAGTCAGTAACGTCCATCACATCAATTGAACAAGATGATGCAAGAACTGCCTTGAAAAAATTGATGAGTGATCGTTAGTTATTAAGAATAGCTGCTTATGTTAAAGCTAATTTTAATGACTTATTTATCAACATTAGTTAACTAATTTTCAAAGCTAAAAAAAATATTTTAGCAATTGACATTATATAATCAATATTTAGATAATACCATTCTGTTTCTCTTCCCAAATATTTTATTATATCTTGCATTATTTTAGGTTATTCACTATAAAAATGACAGTAATATAAAACTAGTTCAGGCTTAGTTTTTCAACCGTTCGCTTACATTCTGAAAAAGGGACAAATAGAATTTTGAAAATATAAAAACTACGATTATGGAACTATGATCATGTAGTTAGTTTCAATTTGTAAGTATTGATATTATATTGCATAATAAGAACAATCAGCCAATTATACTTTATTCTACAATGGATTTTGATGAGGATTTGAATGCACCTGTTTGGGATGAGTTAAACGGAATCAATCATGAAAATAATAACACAACATCAACCGTACTTGATAATTCATTGGCCAATTTGAATGCATTGAATTTTCAATCGACGAAAGACTTATTCGAAGATGGGAAGGATGAGACGAGCTTAAAAGCTGAAGAGGAACAAATAGAAGATGAAAAAAAATATTCAGCAGATAAACTTGACGAAAATAATGAAGAAAAAATTACAAATGAAATGAAAGTTAAGGAAACCGAAGAAATCACAAAAATACAAAAAAATAATTCACTTGGCTTTAATTCAAATTTGACTCCATGGGATGATGAGTTTAAGGACACATTGCAATCAGAAAATAGACTTATTAATATACTAGCTCCTGAGAATAATTTAATTTCTGATCTAAAATCAACCACCGAACTTAAAAGAAATATTGATTCTAATAATGATATTTTATTTGAGGACAGCATCCATTCACCTTTAAAAGTTGATGAATCAGATTTGCATTCTGAAAATATTCCTGATAGGAATTTAGCCAATATAGCGAATAAGCCAAATGTTCTTTTTACTTCTGCCAGATTACGCCGCAGGCCAACAAATAGTTTCTTTAAAAAATCAGCACAAGATAAAGACTTTAATAAAGATCCATTGTCAAAATTTAAGGCTTCCAATGAGTTTGTTGATGAATCTTTAAGCGATTCAACTATGCTTCATTCTAATGTAAAAAGAGGTGATATTTTTTTTGATGTCGAACAACCATTATTTAAAATTCCAATAAGAAATACAGATCAACAGGATGAATCTTATAAAAATGTACCATCTAATAACAAAGAAGACAAATTTCATACAGTGGAGGAATTGCATGATAAAAATATTAATCCTGAGTTAGATGACAATGGTTCTAAAACAGGATCTTTAATCAAATATGAAATTGAAGTTAAAGACCCAATGAAAGTCGGAGAACTAGCTTCTATGCATGTAGAATATACTGTTGTAACTATATCAGATGCATTAGAAGGTGGGCTAATCCAAGTAACCAGACGATACTCAGATTTCAGATGGCTGTATCGTCAATTACAAAGTAACAATTGGGGTATAATAGTTCCACCACCTCCGGATAAGCAAGTCGTAGGTAGGTATAAACAAGACTTTATGGAAAACCGTAGATTCCAGATGGAGCGTATGCTTACAAATATTGCTTCAAACCGATTATTACAAAAAGATCGAGATTTTCTTTTATTCTTAACTAGCACAAACTTTGGCATTGACTCAAAAACTAGGGAGAATGATTCTGGCTCAAATGCTTCTAACGATAACAACGATCTTTCTGAACTCCATATTAGTTATATTGAACTACTTGGAGAAGAGGATGCTGCTGTAGTAATTAAGAATGGTGGCCTTGATGGGGAACAAAATAGAAGTTTTATGAATATTTCTTTTTCTTCGCCCCCAAAATATGAAGAACAGGATGAATATTTTATTAGACAGCTGCAAATGGTGGAGATTCTTGAAGATCAATTGAAACAATTGTACAAATCTCTAGAACTTATTGATACGGAGAGAAATGAGTTAATATTTGTTACGGATGAATTTTCAAATACAATCGATTCATTATCTAGACTTGAAGTAACAAAAGCTAGTTCTGACTTCCTAACCAGTTTTGCCAACGCGCATAGATCTATAAAACAATCACTTGAAAGAACCTCATCACAAGAATCATTAACATTAGGAGTGACTTTAGATGATTACCTAAGATCACTAGCAAGTGTTCGTGCTATATTTAATCAGAGATCTAAATTAGGCTACTATCTTGTGGTAGTAGAACAGTCTTATTCTAAAGTTAAGGCACAATTAGAAAAAGTACAGCGCAATTCTACTTCTGATAATACGGAAAAAATGAAAGATTTGAAACTACAATATGATACTCATAAGATGAGATTTAAAAAAATAAAGCAAAAATGGCAATATACAGGGGATCGAATTAAAATTGAAATGGAAAACTTTGAAAAAAATAAAATCGATGAATTCAGAAATAACATTGAAATTTTCTTAGAAGCTACTATTGAAGCCCAAAAAGAAAGCATTGAATTATGGGAAACTTTCTATGACAATAATATGTAATCTATTAACGTTGAAAATATGAGATAAAGTTTATATAAGTATTTAATAAAATATCTATTTTGAAATTTAACCCTCCTTTACTACATCGTCAGCATCCACCTCTGAAAAAAGTTCGTTTATTTGAGGAAATATCTTCTGTTGCTCGCCAATCCTTTCATAATCGATAATATAACCATCAAATGCAAAACAAAATTCTTTTGCAAAAATTGGTGTATTGTTATCCATTTGAGGAAGTTTTGGATATCTTTGTGAAAAATGTGTTAATATAAGTTTCTTAGCATTCATGTTATTTGAAACTGCTATCGCTTCATTAATCGTACAATGTCTTTTTTGAATGGCATCTTCTATTAATTCATTATCCAATGTTGCCTCATGAATCAGCAGATCGGAATTTAAACCAATGTCCTTTGAGAATTTTTCAATATTAGGTCTTGTATCACCTGAATATGAAAGTTTGAATGTTTTCTTTGAAGTATTCATGAAAAACTCAATGGTATTTGAGTATGCCCACTGGCAATGAATGGCTCGACATGTATGAAAATTTAATATTTTTAAATCTCTATTCATTTCTTTTATTGCTTCTATATCACGACGGGAAGAGGAATCATCAAAAGAAAGCTTTCTCTTTTTTGTCGTTGAAGAGTCTATAATTTCATTAAACTCCTCCAAACTGATGGGCATTGTCTGCTTCCTAACAGATGAATTTTGTATTAAGTGTTCACAACTAATATATTTTAACTTTTCCAAAAGTTCAGGTTCATCGCATCTTAACCACTCTGTTACAAATTTATTGTATTGCCATGGTGTGACAAGATATATCACTGCATTCTTGTCATTTTTATGATAAGAAAACCATTCTTTCAGTAAGCTGATTATTCCCAAATGATGGTCAGCATGTAGATGACTTAAGTAGATTAGTTTCAAATTCCTAAATATTTTCTCCTTATCAATACTTGAAAACATTCTATTTAAAGTTCCCAAGGTATTTTCACCTGCATCTAATAGCACAATACGATCTTCAATTGTATTATTATGGTTCTCATAGGGAAGTTTTACCAACGTTGAAAGCACGTTTCTATATTTGGATGGTAATGCACTTCCTGTACCTAAAGTAATAACTTCGACATGGTTTCTTTTCTCGGGAGTGTTATTGAAATTATTAACATGAATTTGGTTCTCAATTATGTCTTGATAAGAACCCAATGGTATAGAACTTTGTATTGATAATTGGTTATAAGCTTCCTCCCACGAAAATGGTTTTTTCATGTTATCAGTTATTGTATATCTTTCTGACTCTTTACCCCTCGTGAATGGAATGAATTTAACATCTTTTTTTTGCTGATATATGTGTACACGGTCATTTGGTAATTTTGATTCTAACTTTTCATCTTGAGCTTGAATTAAAGATGATCCAGATGGAATTTCTTTGTCAAAACATTCAAAGAATTCTTTTGAGTACATGCTATCTGTTTTTGATAAATTAAAGTTTTCATTTTGTAGACATTTTAATTTCAAAGTAGTTAACGCAGCTCCTTCAAATATAATATTATTAGGAGAAACATTTACATGCGATACGAAATGTTCAACTTCAATTGGAAATATTTCCATAAAAGATATCAATTCTTTGTCAAAAATAACAGATTCTCCCAAGAAATAATAAACCACTCCATAATCTGAGAAATCATAGTCCTTGAAATATTCACAAAAGTTTCGCAAATATGAATTATTTGGAATATCTAAAATCAAAATTTTTGAAAAGTGTCTTTCTTCTTCCAAGACCTGGCTTGGTTCAATGAATGTTCCATTTTCTAAAGTGATCGATTGCCCCTTCGATAAAGTTGCAAACAATGGACCTTTAGGAACACCTAACTTAATCGCTTCTTCAATTTTAAACTTGCCTCTAATAGAATTTAGTGTTATTTCGTAACTTGTTGTCAGTTTTGGTGAACTAAAATTATTCGGTAATTCAATATTTAAATGTGGATCTGATGAAGGGTCATATTTTGATGTTGGTGCATGTTTTGGAAACATATTAGACACAATTTTTGATAGAGTTGATTTTCCAGTTTCGTCAAAAATTTCAGTTCTATCATTTAAATCTAGTCCATCTGTCTGTGTAATAACGATTGATTTGACAGATAATAATTTATCTTTATAAACTTCACCGTCAGTTAATATATTTGTTGATAGAGAAATACCAAATCTAAATACAAAAAATCTCCATGTTGAAATAGCATAATTTAAAATTGAATTACCGTAAAATAGTTTTAATTTATCTTTACCTTGGTCCGCAAGAGTTAAAATCATACCTGGTAAACCACCAAGTGTACTCCATTTAAGTTCACCTGTTAAAAAAATATGTTCTAATTTTGAGACTCTAGTTTTATTTTCAGTTAATGTTCTCTGAGCACCTTCTGGAATTTTACCAAAAAAATACTTAGTACCATGATCTGTCTGTAACAATAATAATGGATGTTGCGTATCCGATGTTGAATGTGTTATTGGTGATAATGTAAACATATTTATTGGTCTTATCTCTTTATTAATCTTACTCTTTTTCTTTGACTTTTTATTTTTAAAACTATTCTGATTTTTATGTTGTATTAGTTGAATTAATGCAGAACTTTGAAAGTTTTTTTTTGCAGAGAATGATGGATAAAAAAATGGTACTTTTGGTATACCAATTTTAAAATAAAGAAGTGGCACTTTGAATGTTTTATCAACCTCTATTAATGGCTCTTTGGGGCACTGGAACTTTTCAATATACTCAAAAAAAAAAAAGGTGTTTCTCTTTCTACTTCTTTAAAGAACTAATTGCCAATTAAGAAATAAAAACATAGCGAGAATGAATTATCAAAATTGTACTCTTTTGCAATGAATTCTTATTAACTCATCTCATTGAATCAAGTAGTTGATTGAAAAGTTTGAAATTTATTATTGAAAAAGTTTCCCGCAAAACGCGATGCTGTTAATGCGATGAGATGAGCTAAAACAATTGAATATTTCACAATCTTTAAGTACTGAACAAGTTCAACTAAAATGAAAGTAAGTATTACCAATGCAGTTTAAAGTATTGGTTAAGCTAATACATTTTAATATGATAGTTTATTTTGTTCAATGTGTTGATATTAGCCAAAGTTGTGCATATATTTGTCACTGGAAGTGGACCACCATCACAGTTCAAAAGAAAATTAAAGAAAATACATCTCTTATCAAGCCCTTTCTCAATTAATAATAAGAGATACTCATTCTATAACACTTCTATATCGACCATTTCACGAATATATAAACAGAATTACGAGATAACTAGCTTACATCTTATTCTCTAACCAAAAGTAGAGTTTTCAGCTGGCATGTGATCAAACCTGGATCGGTTTTCAAAGTCGTCTCGATCTTTTCTGCCATTCGTTCTCAAGTGACTCTGTTCGTTAATGGTTGTTTGTAGTTTTGGAAAGTTTCGAACACCTCAATTGGAACCCAATCCAATACATCTGAAATTAATATACCATCTCAATTAATTAATACACATGTGGATGATTCATGGAATGAGTTATTTATTAGACGTTCATCATTCCATGTAATCATATAAATAACATGCATTTTTTTTCTAAAGTTTTGAGAAAGAAATGTCTTTTGTTAGTAAGATGCTATTTGCTCTGTTTCTAACACTTGATATATGAACTTAATTTAATTTGGTGAGACATAATATTTCTTGAGACTTGAAATGATCAAACTATATTAATTTTTTTTTTTTGTATATTTAATAAAACAAACCATTTGCACATTATGTCTTTATTTAAACCTGGCCGTACTATCTTAGCATCCAATATTGCTAAAGTCTTCGTTGATGAGATTGTTCAAAAAGTTGCCAATCGCAAAGTTATTCAACCTAATGGTCCTCTTTTAGTCGGTTTTTTAGCAAATAAAGATCCTGCTGCTGAACTGTATGCTTCATGGACTCAAAAGACAAGTGAATCAATGGGTTTTAGATTCGAATTACGTAAAATTGAAGATCCAGATTTCTTAGAAGAATCAATTATTGAAGCTAATAGGGATGACTCTGTTGATGGCATAATGGTATATTTCCCAGTTTTTGGTAATGCTCAAGATCAATATTTACAACAAGTTGTTGCACAAGAAAAAGATGTAGAAGGTTTGAATCATGTTTATTATCAAAATATGTACCATAATATTAGATATTTAGATAATGAAAAAAGGTTGAAATCAATTTTACCATGTACTCCATTAGCAATTGTTAAAACTTTAGAATACTTAAAAATTTATAATAGTTTGTTATCTGAAGGTAATAGACTGTATGGTAAGAAATGTGTGGTTGTTAATAGATCTGAAATTGTGGGAAGACCATTAGCTGCATTATTAGCAAATGATGGTGCTATAGTTTATTCTGTTGATGTAAATAATATTCAAAAATTTACAAGAGGTGAAGGTTTGAAATTTGCTAAACATCATGTTGAAGATTTAGGAAATTATTCTGAAGAATTATTGAAAGAGTGTTGCAAAGAAGCAGATGTAATAATTACTGGTGTACCAAATGAATCATATAAATTTCCAACAGAATACATTAAAGATGGCGCTGCATGTATCAATTTTTCTTCATTCAAAAATTTTGACGAGTCAGTTAAAACTAAAGCTTCATTATATGTACCAATGACTGGTAAAGTCACAATATCAATGTTATTGAGAAATATGTTGAGACTAATAGAAAATTCAGAAAAACGTAAACAATAAATGTTGACAACCCCCCATTTTTATTGATATATAAAATTAATTATAATGAATAAAATTTGAAAATAACCAAACACTAGATGTTCTCAATACATAATCATTTTTTAAATAAGTTTTAATAAAAGCATTCTAAGATTAGCGAGTTTTACAATATTTATTGGAATCAAAAACTTATAAAATTATCATCTAAAAAACTGTATATTTATATAGTTTAGTAGTTAGCTAATTTAGCAAGTAAATATATAAAGTTTGATATATATTTTAACAATAGAAGCTCTATATTAATGTCTGTCATGAGCTGAAGTCCTTTAGATGCTCTTAGTAGTTTATAACTGACTTTGGTTATTTTTAACATATACTAAATCCTTGCGACGCTACCATATATCTCTTCTTTGAAAAATTTTAATTTATAAATTATGCGATGAGCTTTGAAATATTTCTGAATGAATTAATGTTGGTTAAGAAGTTTGTAAGATTATCTTTAGTGATTTGTTTAATCCATTAGGTTCTGAAATAAACGTTAAGATATACATTTACAGTGATTGAACAGATAGCATTGATTGGAAAATGGTAGAAGCCAGCACTAAAACACACGTTAAATTTGGAGATGATGAAGAGAATAACAAGGTTGAAACAAAAAATGTAGATACTAATACATTCGTCGATAAGTATGCTATTAGTAGTAGTGAAGAAAGTGAAAATGAAGAATCTGATGCTCCTGAAGAAGAAGGTATGACTAATTCTAGAGATAATCTTGATAATATTATGAAAATGAGAGAAGATGCTTTAAAGCTGGAGGAAAAACTACGCAAAGAAAAGAGAAAAAAACAAAATGAGACATTTAAAAAGCAACAAGAAGAGAAGAAGAATAAGAATACTTTATCTAATTTGAATGAAGATCAAGAAGCTGTAGAAGAACTTTCAAACGATTTCTTTAACAGACTAGAGAATGCAAACATTAATGATTCTCAAATTAAGGTATTGCCAACACGTATAAGTTTCAACGATTTGGACATTGATGATAAATATATTCCTGAGATTAAAGAAAAGTTACAAAAGAAAAAGAAGAGAACCTTAAAAAAATTGAGAGCATCATCTGCCAAAAAAGGTCCAGTTACAGTCTCTGTTTTGGCTGATCTTTCTGAGGCAAAAATTATGGCACCAAAGAAGGAAATACACATCACAGCCTCGAAGGACAGATGGCTGAAAAGAAGATCATTAAACAGGAAAAAATAAAACTGTTACTATAATTCAATATCATCTTTTTAGTTAATAAACTTCATTACAAGTGTGAACACTCACTGTCAAAGTTTAAAATTATAGAAGACATAGCATTAGTGTAAAACAAATTCTTTTAAGCATAGAATAAATACTGTAATAAATTAAATAACATAGCAACGAATCTTTTATCATTGTTTCATTTAGTATAAGAATAAAAAAAAATATTATTATCGATTATTATTAATTATTATTATATCAATCTTTAGCTACTTTCTTAATATATACAAATACAAATTTGGATGATGCAAAGTTCCAATTAAAATTTAACAAGTTATGAATCAAGGTGATTTTTTATCCTTATCTGAACCAGGATGGAGTTTTTTAATTGGTGTCACTGAAGTTCTTCTTCTTACTTTATCAGTAAACTGAATTCTTGCATGAGTCTGAGAATCTTTACTCAAAGAGCTATCACTTCTTCCCTTTCTGCTTGAAGGTGACAGATCCTCATTATCTGACTCTGATGAAAATAAGTTATTGGCATCTACTTTAGAGCTAGCAATCTTTGCCTCCAGTAATACCCTCTTTTTATCAAGTGCGTTGCTAAGACTTCCGTAATCAATAGTATGTAGACTATCGAATTTCGCAGAGCTTGGGGAAGAGATCATTATAGAATTTACTTGCCCAGTTACTGGAGCAGAATCAGGCTCATCAAATAATTTTCTCCTTTCCATCAATAATGAGTCAATATCCTTTACAAGGGTATATCTGCCTGTACTTCCTCTTTTATTTAGTATTGGGCGCATGCTATGTGTTTTGTGATTAAGTTTAGAGAATCTTGATGATGGAGAAGAGGCTGAAAAAGAAAATGAATGGGTTTCATTTCGAGAATGTGATGTAAGATCTGACATACGCCTATTTTTCTTTGATGATGGAGATCGAGTGTAGGTCGAAAATGTAAACTTGGAATTAGATGCTCTTCTGTAATGTCCTGCATTTTCTCTTAATATTAGAAGAGAATTTGTTGATTCAGCTTCGAATAAGTTATCGTCTAGTACCGTTGTTAAATGATCTTCTTTACCATTATCCTCAAGTTTTTGGTTTACAGGTTTTATCAACCCGACAGGTATATCAGCAAATTGCAAAGGGTTTTTTATTGAAGAAGAAACAATAATTTTTCCTTTCAAATAAGTTATTGCCCTATCTAAAGCTAACTCTTGGCCACAATGGTTTTGAATAATTGAAACTTTCGGCCATGTTGCTCTTGCACCATTGGTTGTCTCTCTTAATAGAAATTCCTTTGTTGGATTAGACAACAACTCATTGAACCTGAAAAGCATTTTCATATCCGGTAGAATTGTAATATCGCCTGAATATTGCTGTGATAGCACTGAACGGGTTTTCATCATAAAATTCTTGGCAATCCCAAGTTCACCACTCATTTCTAATAAATGAATCAATTCATTTGCCATCATACTATAAAAAGTGGCAATATTTTGTTTAAATCTTGCTCCAAACTCATCTTGAATATCTCCACCGACACATGATAGTGCCAATTTTAAAAATGGAAACACATGCACATTCACTTGACATGCAATAATATGATCAACATTAAACATTTCTGAAAGCCTTGAAATAGGTAAATCATTATCTACAGAACCATCGACAAATTTGACAGAACTGCTGCCATTCCATTCCCTTGTTACGCCTGTTTTAGGGTCTTTTTCGAACAATGAAGTAGATGGAAAAATACCTGGTAATGAACATGATGCACATACTGCTGACCAAATTAAAACATTGGGTGCGGTTAAGTTATTTAATAAACGTGGTTGTTCAAACAAAGACGCTGGTGATACTGTGATATTCAAAATTTTACCGGTTCTATTATAAGCCTCTCTAAATGTTAAATCACCTAAAAAGCCAATCATTGTATTCACAAGATGTTTATTATCAAACCAAGTACCATTTTTCAAGAACCTTGACAACTTTATCAATAAATTTTCACTTGCACTTTTTTTACTGTCATCTTTGAAAATGTTGAAATCAGCTTCTAACACTTTTTCTAAAAGTTCAGGAATTTCATCCTTATAATGAACTGATAAAATGCTTGCGATAATGGCACCTGCACTGCTGCCACTGATTACTCTTGGTAATAAATCTAGTTCAAAAAGAGTTGCTAGAACTCCAATATGAAATAAGCCGAATGTACCACCACCACTTAAAACCAAGGCAGTCCTACCTATATTTCGTCTTGTCTGTTGTAAAATACCCAGTAAATAACTATCTTCTAATTCAGATTGACTAACAAGTGCTTCTAAACATAGTTTTGATTCCATAATGTATTCGTCTATTAAGTATTTAGTGCCTACATGGGAGTGACGGTATAAATTTACGTTCCCTATATTGCCTAAATTTCTGACCCAGTTCGTTCTTATCAAATAAATTAGTTGAGAATAATCACCTTCTACTCTTGTTTCACGTAACTTTTGTGTAAGATCTTGTATTAATTTATAATCATATAGATTTGATTCTGATTCTTGTTTCCATTGCGTTCTATTTGTTAATCCATCTAATCGTAACCCTGCTGCCTTCCATTCCTCATATGACATTGCATGCTGTTTTTCAGATATTATTCTGTCAATCAATAAATCTCTTTCATAATCTCCAGCAAATAATCTATGTAAAAAAGATTTACATTTTGGAATGAAAGAAACGTATCCATCTGGTGCTATATTATTAATATAATTAACATTTTGTGAGCTATATACATTTGTAGTACTAGTATTATCTGTACTAAAAGAATTTTTTTTAGTTTGACTATCTTTACCTAAGTCATTAATATTATCATTATCATTTATATTCGTTTCTTCTGATTCAAAATTTAACGAATTTTTTTTATTATTCGAGAAAGTCTCATCTTTATATTCATGACCTGTTACAGTAGAATTATCCTTATATGATGTACCCAATATATGCTCATAATATTTTTCTATTAGGTGTTGAGTGACATGATAGTTTAGTCCATTGTCAGTCATCTTTAAAAGATAAACAGAAATAGATATGTGACGGAACCACTTAAAATATTTGTCTGATCTAACTGATTACAATATCTAATATAATTTGCAAAAAATTGAAAAAACTGCACAAAAATAACTTATTATGTATTCATTCATATATAAATATATATGAATATTATCAGTATTCAATCTTTATTTCTTACCATCACTCAATTCATGATTGATCTACACAAATATTATTGCATTTCTTAAATGATTACTTCGTACCCAAAACGTTGACCTGACGGGCATCGCTAAATCATCCTAATTAGCCATTTAAGGAGTAGGATACGGGTAATAACAGAATAGAATACTAACATAGTGAGACACTATAAAGATACTAGTAAGTGAATAAAGTATATAGAATCACTGCAATTATTTGATTAAGGTTCTAAAGTATTTAACTATATAGAATCAATGATCAAAAATGATAAATATATAATTGTAGAAATCGGATATAGATATACTGTTTTATAACAGATCGCATTATGAAAATGTTTTTATATGATACAATATCTTATTAATAAGAAGAGTTTTTTGGTTTCTAAAAAAAAAAGAATATACAAGTAAATGTAATTTCAATCTGAGTGACATCTTATTTTTATATTTATTTTGGTTCCATTTAAAATTTTGAAAAAATTCCAATGATGCAATTCGGTATATTTGAATAAATACATTTTTCTAATCAGTAAATTTATAAGAACCAGTTGCTAATGTAATGCTACCACCTCTATAAGAACCTCTCTTCATTTTATTTTTATTTTTAGTGAAATCTTTACCTCTTACTTTACCCAATTTTTCATTGGCCATTTCACCCCAAGTACCTGCAACACCTTTATATGTATTATCTGTTAGATCCCAAGATTCAAAACTAATTTTTTTTCTTTCAACTCTTGAAAAATGTTTTCTTTGACCAGGGGCTAATTCATCTGTACCAGCTGAAATATTTAGTTTTTCAGTCACTGGTGCATTTGGTGATTCAGTTCTTGATAAAGAGGTTTCACTTGATTCTGTCTTTAGCTTTTTGCTGTTATTAGAATCGGATTTATCATTAGCTTTCTCTCTTTCTCTCTTATTGTTTGTGTTGTCTTCAGCATCAGAGTTAGAGTCAGAGTCTGAATCAGAATCAGAGGAGCTCGAATCACTTGAAGAGGAATCTGAAGAACTGCTCGAATCACTTGAAGAAGAATCTGAAGAACTGCTCGAATCACTTGAAGAAGAATCTGAAGAACTGCTTGAATCGCTTGAAGAAGAATCTGAAGAACTGCTTGAATCACTTGAAGAAGAATCTGAAGAACTAGAGTCACTAGAGCTTGAATCTGAACTTGATTCAGAGCTAGATGATTCTTTTTTTTCTTCTGTTTTGTCTTTCTTTTCAACTTCTTTTTCAGATTCAGAAGCAGATGAGCTGGAATCACTTGAAGATGAATCAGAGCTAGAGCTTGAAGAGTCTGACTCAGAACTAGAGCTTGAACTGGAGCTAGAGTCTGACTCAGAACTAGAGCTTGAACTAGAACTAGAGCTTGAACTAGAACTAGAGCTTGAACTAGAACTAGAGCTTGAACTAGAACTAGAGCTTGAACTAGAACTAGAGCTTGAACTAGAACTAGAGCTTGAACTAGAATCACTAGAGCTTGAGCTTGAGGAAGAAGAAGAAGAAGAAGAAGAAGAAGAGGAGGAGGAGGAAGTTGATAATTCTTCTTTTTTCTCTTCCTTTTTCTCTTTAGCGCTCAATTTTGGTGGTTTTTCTTGAGTTTCTTTACTTTTAGAACCCATTGTGTATCTGAAAATGTATCTTTGAACCTTGCCAAAATAAATTATTCAATTCTTACTCACTGGAAAGATAAATATAAATATGGAATACTAAGTATCAACTCTTTATATTCTTTTTAAATTCCAACTTAATTGATTATTACATAGTAAAAAAATTGCGATGAGTTAAAGATTCGTTTTCTTTTTTCAATATTTTTCAAAAAATTTTCAAATTTTTTGAAAAACTTAAAATTTGAAGAATTTTTGTTAGCGCAACAACAATAATTTTATAGAATGTGCAGTCACAAATTTAGAAAGTAGAATTAGCATAATATTTAAATTATGAATTCTCTTTTATTAGTTAATAATACATATATTGATACAAATGCATAAATAAACGTTAGTCTAATTATATATACTATCATAAATATTTTTGAATGATGGAGATAAGGGATATTAGATATTAGAGGAGATGCCATTATTATTGTTTATTATTTTTTTATCATTTATTATTTATCATTTCAATTGCTCAACTTTATTGGTAGCCAATGTTTTTGATAATTCTATTTTGTTTTGAATATTAATTTTTATATTACTTGAAAATTCTATTATTTCTATTATTTTTTTATTTAATGAATTTTTTTGTCTGTCAATATCTAATTGTAATTCTTCACGCTTTAATTTTGTTGATTCTATTAAGTGTTCTGCTTGTGATAATTTATCTTTTATTATTCTATTTGAATCATTTATTTTTCTTTCAATTTTTTCAATTTCAATTTTTTGTTTTAACAACTTACTATCACTTTCTTGTTTATTTAATTCATAAGCAGAATTTGCTTCTGATAGTTTTAACTCCATATCTTCCATAATTTGAGTTTTATTCATTACTTCTCCCTTTAATTTTATTAATTGAACTTCTAAATTACTATTATCTTCTTGTACTACTTTTACACGTTCCTGTATTTCATTTTTTAAATTTATTATAGCTTCTTTTATTTTAATTCCAATAGTAAAGTTATGTTCAAATAAACGTTCATATAAAATTGCTTCTTCTCCGTTTGTTGATAAATCTTTTGGAAGTTTTATGGCAAATTTTTCAATATCAATTTTATGACCTAAACTTGCTCTATCATTTATAAGGTTATTCAATGATAGATCATATTGTCTTAATGTATCTGTCAATGCTTTAAATATACCTTCTAATTCAATCTTTGATGTCTGTATGGAACTAACAAATTGATCCATTTCTTCTGAAGTCGAATTTAATTTTTCAGTCAAGATATCTTTTTCATGATTTTTTTCATCGATCTTTTCAATGGATACTTTTTTACTTTTCAGTAAATTTTGTAAAATTTCTGTCTCCTTTTCAATATTACTTATTTCATTAGACTTAATTTCTGCTTCTAATTTCATTTTCTCTATCTTTTGTGGCCATTCAACACTCTTATTTTCCATAACTTCAACATAATTCTGAAATTTATCTAAATCACTTTTTAATGCATGATATTTTTCCCTCGATAATTTTAATAATTCAAAATTTTTTGCTAAATCATCACATTGAATAGCTAAATGTTCATTTTGATTATGTAAATTTGAAATATCAGCTTCAAAAATGTGAACAAACTTTTCAAATTCTTCTTGTAATTGTTTTTTCATTGGGGAGAAATTTTCATCAGCTTTTAAATAGCTTTTATAACATTCGGTAACATAATTAATACATAATTGTTCAATCATAATTTCATATTTATCTTGTTTTTGATCTTGTTCATCTTGTGTTTTCAATGGATAATTTAGTACTGTTACATCTTGGGTATTTTGATTTAGTAAAGATTGATCCATTTTATTTAATGAAATATCTAATTTTAAATTGGTTCTCACCAACCAGTGTAACATTCCTAAAAATTTATGCCAACTATTACCACCTACAGCTGAAATTTGAGATTTATTTATTGTTTCTAAATATGGATATTGTAAAGTTCTCAAAATTTGGTAAACTTCTTGCTCAATTGATTTTGTAAAAGTATAACCTGGGTCCAATCTAAGATATAACCATTTGAACATAAAAACAAATCCTTTTTGAGTTGGTTGTCTCAAGGATTTTATCGTTATCGGATGATTAACTTCAATATCAAATTTATTATTGATTAAATAATCAAATATTTCTTGTTGCATTGCATTTTGAAAATTTTTATCCCTTAAAGGTCTTGGATCTCTATTCACAGCATTTTGTGAAGAAGAATTGGTACTATTAGGATTACTATTTGAATAAGGTAATAATGTATGTCTTTGGGTTGTTTGAAATGTTAATTTTCTATTTCCATATGTATCAGCACCTGCAACTGTAGATCTAAATTTTTTCTTTCTTTGTAAATCTGCATTTTTAGCGATACTCTTATGAATCATATCACTCAATCCTGTAGTAGTTGTACTGTTTCTCCTTTTCAAACCTGAAGGAACAGGAATTTGAGAAGTAAACAGTTGTGGATTTAAATTATTTAAAACTGGCGATTGCTGAGAATTTTGCATCGTCGATAGCTTTTTCTTTTAGTTATTCCTCCTTATCTAAACACACTAATTTAATTGCACTTTTCAAAACTATCTCAATAATCATCAAAATATAGATCGATCAATTACAACTGATCAATGCAATTCTTCTCACAAATCATCTTTGTTTATATTTTAATTTAGATTTTATATTTTAATTTTTTGTGTTTACAAAACGACGCGATAATATTAATAATTAAAGAGACCACGTGACCTGGTTTTCTCCACCACCAACCAGCCAGCTTCTTAACTATGTAAACTAAATTAACTAACAATATAAACTTACGAAAACACTCAAGAACAATTCAATAACACTACAGAACATGAAGGCTATGTAGTATTTAATATGTGTTACTTTTACCATTTTGAAAAGTATTCCATAATTAGCATCAAATGAACAATTTCAAGCTTTGTAACTATCGTCTATCGTTTCCTAGAAGTGTATACCCAGCCTTGTCTTATTTATTAGCTCTGCTATTTCAAAATTAATAGTTAAAAACTTCATCACTGTACAATAATACAATACAATACAACTCGTGACAAATCTGAAATAGTGATGGAATATAGCTGATGTAATCTTTAAAGGTGTATACGGAATGCTAACACCAGTTCGAATGCTGACTACTAACTAAAGAATAAAACTAAGAGACATATTTGAGATTCATATCATCTATCACTCTCAGTATCTATGAGTTTATATTGCATTCTCAGTGCAAAATCCAAGAAAGTTTCAAAAAATTCTTTAAAAGCTCTGAACGGCTACGCGTTTTATTAAAGAAAAAGGCTCATTTTAAATAACCTTGAAATTCGAATTTATTTAAACTGTCAAACTGTCACAACTTACCAATTTAATAAGAGCCAAGGCTTATAACTAGTCTAGTCGTTTTTGTTTTATAGAAGATGATTCAGCCATCATTAATGAGTAAGCAAAGTGATTTGTTGAAAGTAATGGAAAATTAATCTATATAAAGTAACAGATATTATATAATTTATGATTTAAAATATATTCTTAATATATATACTTTTCTTGTACCGTGAAATGAAATATCTATAATATCCCAGTGCCAAATAAAATATTAACATAACCAATATTAATAAGTCTATATAATAAAATATGAAAGTTTTAAATTCTATTTTAGTTTCAACTACATTTGCCTTTGTTACTGCTTCCACAGAGAATATCGACTCTACTCAAAATGCAGCCGCTTCAACTACTTCAACTACTTCAACAACTGCCGCTACTATAGTTTATGCTGATCCACCAAGCTATACCTTAACTACAACCAACGAACAAGGAAAAACAACAACTGAGTATTTATGGTATATTCCAGATACAACCACGACTACTACTTCTAAAGCCGTAACAACTAATAAAGCAAGTACTGGAAGTCAAACGACAGAAGTAACATCTGTCTCCGTCGATTCAAATCAATCTAAATCTTCAACATCTTCAACAAGAGCTTGGGATGATCCAATTACCATTATTACTACTACTAATTCTGAAGGTAATGAATATACTTCTACAGTATGGTGGGAAGCTTCATCAACGACAACGACATCTGCTGCAACTGATTCAAATCTATCTTCAACTAATTTATCTACAACAGTATCGGAAGCTGAAAGTGGTGTAACGACTACATCTGGTAGTGAAGTTCAGACATATTCAACCACTTCTTCATCCACAATTGTAAGTAGTACTACATCAGGATCTTCTTCAACAGCTTCTGTCAATAGTAACTCAACCAATTTTGCCGGTAGATTAGATTCAAAATATGGTACAAATGCAGGTGCAGGTGCTGTTGCACTTGTAGCATTATTACTATAATGCTAAACAAGCGTAATCTATTAACTTCTATTTTCACAAATCACCAATATTTGTAACTAAACCATAAGCAAACTATACTTCTGTCAGTCTATAAACATACAGACCTTCCTATATAAACTCTAAATGTACAATATAATTCTAAACAACGACAAGAGACAAAATACAATCTATTAATACAGTTGTAACCTTAACTAATCCACTCTATTACTATAATATAATATTGTATAATATAATATACTTCATATTGTCATTAATTACTGTCATTTATAAGCTACATACAAAAAAAGCATATCATCAAACACGAGGTGTATAATTGATATTTTTTTCTCTTAGTAATTTTAATTAAACAATTTTGGTGTAATTTGCGATGAATAGTGAAAAAAAAAAAAATAATCGATGGAAATTGGTATTGAATAGTATATATAAGAAGTGTATTCGTAGTTGATAAATCCCAGTTGAATGTGTATTATATTATTTTAGTTATATATGTTTTGTTGTTCATTTGATAACTAACCAAATAATAGTATAAGTAAAGAAATTTGTTATAAAAATGTCTTGGGATGATACTGAAGCTTTCGGTGGTGCAGCCGCTAATGGTGATGATGCCGTTTTAATGGATTCTTGGGATACTGAAGAACCAATTATGGAATCATGGGATGCTGAAGAAGAACCAGTTAAAGAAACCAAACCGGCTCCAGCTAAGAAACAACCAGCTACTAAGAATGGTAAGAAAGATAAAAAAAATTCAAATGAACCTGTATTAATGCAAATTGATGTTTTAGATGAAAAAACACGTAAGGAATTAATTAAAAAAGCTGAATTGGAATCTGATTTAAACAATGCTGCTGATTTATTTGGTTCATTAGGTGTCGCAGAAGAACACCCAAGAGCATTAGCTTTAAAGAAAGAACAAGAATTAGCTGATGCTATGAAACCAGCTGCTTTAACTAAAGACACTCCACTTGAAAGTCATCCTTTATTTAAAGTTGAAAGTAAAAAAGATTACCAAGATTTAAGAAAAGCTTTAACTGCTGCTATTCAACCATTAAATGATGAATCTTCTCTAAACTATGCATCTTCATTAGCTATTGATTTAATTAGAGATGTTGCCAAACCAATGTCTGTCGAATCTATTAGACAAACAATTGCTACATTAAATGTTTTGATGAAAGATAAAGAAAGGCAAGAAAGACAAGCTCGTTTAGCTCGTGTCAAAGGTGGTACTGCTACTGGTGGTGCCGGTAAAAAGAAAGCTAAAGGTAAAACTAATTTAGGTGGTGCTTTCAAAAAAGATCAAGAGTTTGATTTGGATGCTGGTAATTTTGATGATTTTGCTGATGATGACTTTATGTAATTCGAGATAAAATAACATAACATAAAATAACATTAAATAACATAAAATAAATAACATAATATAAACAAATAAATTAAATTAATTAATAACTTAAGATATTACCAATATATAAACAACAAAATATTGTAATTTTTAAAAGAAATAATGATTGTTCTGTAAAGTGTCCCTTTCCTGTCAGAAAGAAACTGTGCACATAGATCTAGACACAAACATATATAAACCTCCACATCTACTTAAACAAAAAGAGATAAATTACTAAAAGAAATCAAAAATTCAGGAGGAATCATAGATGGGAAAATATTAACACATCTTCAATCATTAGAAGAGGTTGAGTCTTCAGTACACATTGAGAAAAGATATGATTCCTATTGAAAAAGTAAGGGTTAGATTACAATAATCGATCCCTCAGCAGAAAAACTCCAGAATATTAAGAATAATAACCACAATGCATAGATCAATCACTGTTCTTTCCTTGCTTTTAATAGAATATAACTAATAATTACAACGTTATGGATATTGCTCATAATCGGAAGACTCCTTCCCTGTTGGGTATATTTTATCCTTTCAAACTCTTTCAATTCTTCCTCATTTAATAATAGGATTACTCAATCGAGTAAAACTGTCGATCAGGCAATCAATTAACAATATTATTACGACTAATGGAAACATAACAAACATCCCCCAGCTGTTTCACCCATTGTTATTAGAATTGTCTGAAATTTGTAATTCCATTTTTGACATCCTGTGACGGTGACTGTTTTTCTCCAGATTCTTCATCTAATACATCTTAACAGGAAATGAAGAAAACCCCAAACTCAATGCCATCAACAGGTGCTACTTCTAAAAGGTGGATAATCAACTCTTCACTAATAAACATCTCTGTGACTATTTGATTGTCATTACCCAGTGGATTGAACTCGTGTTTGTATCGATTAGCATATAACTTTGCAATTGGCATTTTGATCTACTAAATTTAAGCTCATGGCGTCAGTTACCTCTATTCAATATTTATTATCAGTCGGAGCTTTTTGTTATCACCTTTCATTCTTGCTACCATTTAAATTAGAATATATATAAACTTTTCAGGAACTTTAATTTGAAGAGTAGATCCTTTCCACAAATGTTATCGTTCCTTTGAGGTATTTAATTGAGTAAATACACTATAAAAACTTACTAAACCTCAACTGACGAATAATCGCATAAACATAGATACATAAATATATAGCTATATATAAATAACTTAAAGACAATTTCTTTTTGAGTATTTTTATTTTTCTAAACTGAATATATCAAAACAAAACTACATCCAATAATACCAATGTTAACAATTAATAACTTAAAAATAACTATGAATAAAATGCAAATACGAGATTCAATGATACATATAAATAATAATAAAAATAACAGTAGATCAAATTGTAAACCATCAAAAATATATTCACCTTCAATTATTGTAACGTCTGCAACAAAATTGAAAACAGATTAGTATAGAACAGATTAAAAATATAAAATAGAATATTTGCATTCAAAGTTCCAGTATATTCATTAATTTTTTAGATAGAGCAACATATTGCTTAATATCATATTGCTTTACTTCATTAATTTAATTTTATTCAATATTTTTTAATATAATTTAATATAATTTTAGAAAAAGAAAAAAATTTACTTATATAAATATTTCATAACTTATTTAAAATATTCAACTAATTGAGGAATACGATCATTAACTGCAATTGTGTTCAATTCAATTTTTTCCATTGTTTGCCTTAAATTTCTATCATATAAAGAAATATCTTCACCTTCAAAAATTTCTTTTAATTCACTTAAGAATTTAGAACCAGCATAATTAGCAAATGTAAAACTAACAAATCTGCATATAACAATAGCATTGATCTTTAATCTATCGAACAATGAATCCTTATTATCTTTAACAAATCTCAAAACAGCTTGGTGGATGTATGGATTATTACCATAAGCTGCTGCTAAATATTGAACATTCATTGCTTCAATCTTGAATAATAGGTTTAAACATGGTTCAAATAATTCAGGATTTCTAACACCACCTAGACAACCCAATACAGTTTCTAATTCACCTAATGTAGCTGAGTCTAAGATACTAACAACTTTTTCAAAGAGTTCAGTTGATGTAGTTGGTTGAGATAAAATGGTACCTAATACAGTTAATCTATTTGATTCAATAACTTTATTATCGTTAAAAATTTCCATAGAGGTTTTTACTACTTCTGGATGCGATAAGCGACCTGCAAATCTTAAAATAACATCATATAATTCAGCTTTTGATAATCTGTTCGCATCTGAGGTATCTTTCAAAACAAAATCTGGATTCTTTAAATATTCAATTGCTGGCATAACAATTGGGTCTAATAATGATAGAATAAATTTGTCAAATTTCTCAATCAATTTCTTGTCACAATTGTTGTATAATATAGTTCTTAGAGATGTTAAGTTTTGTTCAATTAATTCCCAAATAAAAGAGTTGCTTAAATTTTCTAATTTGGAAACTTCCAATAATAAGTTCAAGAAATCTTTCAAAGAAGCTGTAGTAGCAACATCGGAAATTAAAACCATTTGACTCTTAGAGGATAAATTATCTAGATTTTTGAAAATTTCCTCTAATAATTCTGAAGATTTGTAATTTACTCTGTAAAAACCATGCCCATCTGTATTGAAAAAGTTCATTCCACTTTCATAGCCAATGTCCATATGTGATGAATCAAATTCTAATTCACCTTGAGTCGTAGATCCTTTAGTTAACATCAAAGGAATCCACCAGTTACCAGCAGCCAAATTAGACTTTTTATCAGAAGATTTGATGAATCTCTGTTGTGATAATTGGATTAAATTATTATTTTTTTCAACAGTTAATACTGGATAACCTAATTCTAAAATCCATGGTTTGACACGAGACAACATATCGATTCCTGAAACTTCACCGATGCAGTTGAATAAATCTTCCATGGTAGCATTTTGAAATTTATTACGTTTCAAGTATAAGGCAACACCCTTTAAAAATTGTACTTCGCCTAAGTAACCACTGATCATTTGCAAAACTGAACAACCCTTCAAATATGAGATGGTGTCAAAAACTTGATCAATATCTTTTGGATCACGGACATCAACCCTAACTGGATGTGACTCATCTAGTGCATCTAAACTTAATGCAACTTCACGAGAGCTTAACATCAACATTGAGGGAACATTCCATTCTGGGAAAATACGAGAAGTTGCATAATTACCAACCCAAGTAGCGAAACCTTCGTTTAACCATAATTCATCCCACCATTTCATAGTGACCAAGTTACCAAACCATTGGTGAGCAATTTCATGACAAACCACTGATGCAACTTTCTTTGCAGCAGCTGAAATAGAAACATTTTCAATATCACCGTCATATAAGATTGCCGATGGTCTAAATGTAATTAAAGAAAAATTTTCCATAGCATTATGAGAATATGATTCGACACAAACAATATCTAATTTAGGTAATGGGTATGGAATTTCAAATAATTCTGAAAATAAATCTACAACTTGTTTTGCAATATTCATAGCAAATTCACCTTGATGAGATTTTCCTTTAGCAGTAAATAATCTAATTGGTAAGCTACCTTTTGAAGTTGAAGAACCATCCTTAATTTCATAACCTTCTAAAGTTGGATAAATTTCTTTATCTGTTTTAGATTCAATATATTCAAAATCACCTACAGCCCAAGCAACTAAATATGGTGACATTAATGGTGAATTATGGAAAATATGTGTAGCTAATAAATTTTCTTCAATAACTTCCTTTTCTGGCATATTTGACAGAACAGTTAAACCAGATGAAGCAGTTAGATGAATTTCAAAATGTGCTTTTAAACTAGGTTCATCAAAACATGGGAAAGCTCTTCTAGCGTCGGTTGCTTCGAATTGAGTAGATAACATCCATTTATCATCACCTGTCTCAATATCTTTGTAATTTGAACGATAGAAGCCTGACATATTAGATTGAATGATACCAGAATAATTAATATATAAATAACAATCTTCTGTAATTTCTTTTGGAAATTCCATTGTAGCAAATTCTTTGATCTTATCATAAGATTGAGCGATCATTAATATCTTTTCTTTACTAGTTTTCAATTCAACCCAAGCATCTTGAATGATAATATCTCTTGTATGTAATTCTATAGTATTACTTGGCTTATTAAATTCCAATTCAATAGATACATCACCATTAAATGTATTATTGACAGTGTCAAGGTCCTTAATCCAAACTTTATACTGAGATGGTTTAAAGTTAGTAGGTAATAAAAATTCGTTACTCATCTTTAACCTTCTCACTCAATTCTTGTGAAAATAGCAAAATAATAAAACTCCTTAAGAATAATTTACTCAATTGATACTCTCAATTGCTATCTTCAGTTGTGACATAAATAAAGTAACATTATCATTAAGAAATATTAACTATTTATACTTTTCTTCAAGGTGAAAAATCTCTAATCTAATATTCTTTTTTCATCAATTCATGTTCTATAAAGTGAAATGCGGTGCGGTGCGGTGCCATCACTTAATTCTCTAATATTTTCTGCATTGACGTAAAAGAGAATGTCTAGTTAAGCATGAAGATAGTATACAATATTTAAATAATATGTGAATTGAATACTCAAACACATTCCAATGGCCATTCTTATGAGTCAAATCATCAATGTTTGGCTTAAAAACTGGTTTAAGTAGGTAATATTAGCAGATGATGTTCTATCTATTCTTTCTACTAAGGCAACTCTCTTTACATTTGAATTTTTTGATTGATTTTTAACATAAAGTGGTAATTCTTTTAACAAAATTACTTTCTGTTTAGACTGACGGGAAATTTTCATTATTATTTTAATTGAATTGGTACCTTGTTTTTCTTGTTTGTCATCTTTTTTAGTGGTTCCTTGTTTTGATTATATTTCTTGACGTCAATGAGCTTCTACATTTCTACTAACGTTGTTTGGTCGCTTTCATTTTTTGTTGGAGTCTGAATGGAAGTGGCATTATCTAGTTTTTCAATTAAAATATTTAAATCTGCCATTGCTTGTGAAGTTTCTTGTTGCATTTTCCACGTTCTTATTTCACTAAATCCATGATCTATCGACTCAAATTCTTTTGATTTTTTTTACATATTCTTGAACATAATGTAATCTTTCAGAAATAATATTTTGGAACTCTTCGTAAGTTTCTTTCGTAACCATTCTTTCTTTACTTTACTTAATCGATTGTTATGCAATTGAGCTGCAATTTTAGATACTGTTGGTTCAGTCATTTGTGATGCAGCCGTTCTTTCTAACGACCCAATTTTTTTGTCGATACTGTAGGAAAGAACTACTCATGGGAATTAGTTGCCCTTCTAATTAATTCCTAATCTTTTTATATTTCAAATCGTCTTTTTTTTTTAAGCTCCTTCTTTTATTCGAAACTTTGTCAGTAAATATATTTTTAGTTTCGTTAGACAGACATTCCATATATTATTTGCTTGACTGTAATAATCATCTCCAGAAATATATGAAGAAAATTTATTAAATGATTCATTATTTAGAGATTGACACTGAGTTGATTTGACTGTATAAATACTAGTTTGTGAGACTGTTCCATGTATATTTGGAATTGAGGTTTTTCTTTTTACAGTATTCACTGCATTAGTGGAACTAGATCTTTTCAATGAATGTGGTGCCATATCTGTCATTTTTTTAATTACAAGTTTCACAACTCAACATGTTGTTTCTTCCACAAGGTTCTTGTTCTTCTTCAATACCAACGTCACTGGCACTTGATCTTTGATTAGAATGTCTTTTATTAAAAGATATTAATGAACGGTGTTTATGTATGGGTATATGTGACATAATAATTATATTGTTCAATAAATTTAATATTCAAGAGAGTTAAAGTGCATTTTTTTTCAACGATTGTAAATAATCGTAATATTTAGATTCATATTTCTCTACATATATATACATATAGCAATTAAAATTAAATACATCCTTGAAGTGAGTACATCTAATTTTTGCTATCTATTCCAATATTTTTTTAAAATTACCAGTTCTGTTTGAAATCTCAATCAAAATCATAAGAGAAAGGACCTTAAATTAGATAATGTTTTATTCATAATAATCAGAACAGATTTAAGAATCAGTTAACTCAAATTCGTTATTTTGCTGTAGATAAAATCGTTGTGTTTTGTCCTCGTTTGACCGGTTCTTTGTATCTGTTATGCTTCATGCAGTTTAGTTAAAAAAATAATTCTAAAGTATAACACAACATTTCTTTATAAATAGGTAAATCAATAATTGCACAATTGCATTAATATATTCAACTAACAACCGTTAGCAGTTTATTAATTATTAGTGTGTCTTTAGGTTATTTTTCATTCTTTTCACTATTTGGCCAGTGGAAACAATATTAAATTTCAGATGTCGAAAAATAAGAACATGTTAAAAATATTAAAAGATAAAAGTTCATCTTTTTAGCACTACAAGTTTAAGAAAGAAGGTCAATGTATACAATCTTTTGCAAGTAGATCAATCATCTAATAAGTAGATTATGTTTTCTAATATTGGAATTAGAACGTGGAGGGGTAGTCTTAGTGTCTACAATGGTATGTTTAATATTTTCCTTTTATCAACTATAGTAGTAATTTTTGCGATCTGGATACTAATACCTTCTAATTCCGAATTATTTGATAAAGTTCGAGTGCATAGCCAAGTTTTTAAAATTTCAAAAAGGTATTTCATATCAGGATCAAATGTCAATGGAGCTGCTGCTGGTAATAATGGTTATTATAGTAGCTATTCAGCGGGTGGTATACCTGATGTCGGTCTAACTTATAAAACTGCTGTCGCTTATCAACCAAAAGATAGAGATGATCCAATTTACAGATCATTGAAAGCATCTTTAGGATCACCAACAGGTGAAGATAACTTTTTTGTTAGAATGAATTCTCATTACGATGTATATGCGGGTGTAGCCGATGGTGTTGGTGGATGGGCTCAACATGGTTATGATTCTAGTGCCATATCAAGAGAGTTATGTAACTTGATGTCTGAATTTAGTAACTTTCCTAATAATAAGTTAGATGAATTTGCGGAAGTAGCACCAAAATATTTAATTAATGCATCATATACTAAGATTAAAGAAGATAAATTGGTTGAAGTTGGTGGGACGACTGCAATTGTTGCTCATTTTCCTCCTAATGGTAACTTAAAAGTTGCTAACTTAGGGGATTCATGGTGTGGTGTTTTCAGAGATTATAAATTAATTTTCCAAACAGAAGTTCAAACTGTTGGATTTAATGCTCCATATCAATTAGCTATAATTCCTGAAGCTATGGAAATTGAAGCTAAAAAAACAGGAGGTTCTTATATTCAAAATTCACCTTCCGATGCGGATGAATACACTTTTCAATTACAAAAGAATGATATTATTGTTTTAGCAACAGATGGTGTTACTGATAACATTGCTACCGGCGATATGGAAAACTTTTTCAGGGATAATGAAGTAAATTCACAGAAAGAATTACAAGATATGTCAAATAAGTTTGTTAAAAATGTTGTTGCACTAAGTAAAGATCCTGGCTACCCAAGTGTATTCGCTCAAGAATTATCTAAATTATCTGGAAAACAATACAGTGGTGGAAAAGAAGATGACATTACTGTTGTTATGGTAAAAGTAGACTAATACTTATCCAATGAAAAATAAATAGCTTATTTACGTTTTTTTAAAAATCCTCATACTTGCATATATACTATTATATATATAGATATTCACCTTCTCTATGTAAAACAACATTCTATTTTTACCTTCAAATATTATCAAAGTACAATGAATGTTCTGAAGGAATAATAAAGAATACTTTACTAATGAATGAACTTTAAATTACTTTTATAACTGCTAAAACTATCGAGTTTCTGCCTTTGCTTGCTTTATTATATATATATATTCGATATACGCAACATTCCGAAACATAAAAAATATAACATCAGCTTTTGATAATTATGAACTGAGCAATATAAAAAACGAAACAATAATTTCTGCATTATTAGATAGTTCAAACTTTTACTTTTCCCAATTTTACATATAATCTGCTATATGGTCAAATAACTATAATTTAAAATGGAGGATATTTTCATTCTTGCAATTCTGATTTCGAGTGCATTATTCGTCTTCAGTTGGTCATATCAAATAATTTGGTTTAAACTTGCTCCATTATTTGAGTTCATAAAACCACCATCTAAAGGAGGTAACTTTACAGATATCAAAGGGTTAAATACCAATGAAAGTACTTTTTTCTATAAATTTTATGCAGAATATTCTGTACCATCCCACAAATTATTGGAATATATAAGGATATTGTTTTCTGTTGCTATGGTATGCTATACAATCACAATTGAAATTATTTCATGGCAAATTATGACTGCTGATGAACAACAGAAAGCTGATTTTATTACAAAAATAGTTTGGCCATTTATTTCATATATTTTGATGCTACTTTTGATTTTAATACAACCATTTTTGATATTGATTGCATTATTAGATAAATTTTTCAATGATAGACTAAATATTAAGACATTGACTATTATCTCATTTTCTACTATTTTGACCCTCATAACTGTATTGAATTTTATTACTTTTGGTCCATTTATGTATACAGAAAATTTATTGACGAAATTGTCAATTGCAGGTGTATTTGTATTAGCAGCTTTATCAGCAATTGCTACTGTATCAACACTGTACTATACATTTTTAATGGTATGGAACAATGGTAAATTTTCAATGAAAGAAGTACACAATATCAATACAAATACTGAGAAATCATTATTATGGGCTACTGATAATTCAGTAAGAGAAAAAATTTATGACTATGAGCATAATATAGAAGAAAATATGGATATTTTGAGAAAACTTGAAAAAGAGCCAGGTGGAAAAACATCAGTTTTGAAAGAACAACTAATCGAAAAGATAGGCTGGTATCAACTAGAAGTTGGTAAATTAGAAAATCAAATTAAAGAGGCCAGCTATATTAGAACAGCTAAAAAAACATTTCATTTAGTGTTTTTGGTTTATTGTTTGCATAAGATCATAACCACTTTTTTGCTAAGAGTCCCATATCTTATATCACATGCTATAAATCATCCGACTGATTATAGTTACGAATATTTTGACCAAGATGGGAAATCAAATTTTGCTTCTGATCCACTTGCTGTTACACTAGCCAATATACTAAACTTTATATTATTCAGATTTAATTATGCTCAAGATTTAGATGCATTAGAGAAACAAATTTCCCTTTTGTTATCTACTTCTCTTTTTGCTGCATCTTTATCGACAGTTGTAACTACAATATCATATATGTCAGCATTGTTACCAATTAAATTTCAGATTTTAGCTATGTTTGCAATGCAAGGAAGTGAGAATTCTCAAGCTCTACCCTTAACAAGAAATGGTGTTCGTAATAAAAAAAATACTAAAAATCCATCAATGATTAAAAATTTGTTTGTTTCCGAATTGACAGGTATCTATGTTGTTGCAACAATGCTAACAATTAGATCTAATTTACCTCATGAGGTATCACGGAAGCTAAATGAATTATTGGGTGAAAAATTTTCTGTGCCAAATGTCGTAATTGATGTTTGGTTTTATGAAGTCTTTTCAATTTTTTGTATTATCACATTTATTTCGATTAAAATTGCTGAACGGACTTTATTTAAACAAGATGTATATAATAAGCTAAAGTATTAAAAAATAATACATATTAATACACGTTGATAATCCACATAATATCTATTGAAATTTACTTGATGGGCAGATATTTGCTAGAAATACTGTCTTAAGTTAACTTTTAAAATAATCTATAATTTTATGCAAGTTGAAAATGAGGTATATACTGAGATCTATATATAAATATCCAATTTTATACAACTATAAGCATTCTTGTCTATTCATAATAACAAACACTACTTATAACCAAAAAATAGCAAAAACTGAATTTTCTTATAAAGTTCTGGACCTTTAATTAAAAGAAAAAGGTCATTGAGTAAATTACACCAAAAATATTCGAAACAGAATTCGAATAACTATTTATTGATGCATACTCACAATAGATCTTATCAATCAAAAAATTTAATTAGCTATATTCTTGAAAAGCTGAATCGTCATTTAGAAGCTCCTTTGTCATTTTCAAGATTTCAATTAGTAAATTAGGAAATCTCTCAGTAAAATATGTATAGAAACCATCTGGAACAGGACCTATTTTGTCTGCTAATTCTGCTGGAATATCAGTATAGTGATGATATTTATTTCTCAAGGCCCTAAGTAAATCCATTAACGAATGGCCACTATATTTTCTATATTTTCCTAAATTGTCAATGAATAATGAATCAAATTTAGAAGTCCAATCTCCATTAAGAATCACCTTTGGAGCGTAAGACTCTAATGCTAAAAGCAGTGGACTTGGAGGATCTCTTCTCTCTGTTTCAAATCTATCACTGACTTTAATCAAAAATTGTAATTTCTTTGATACGGACCAGAATAAAGGATGTTTCAAAACTTTTTCTGCAGATGGCCTTTTCAAAGGATCATTGTCAATCATTTGACTGATCAAGTCAGTGGCCTCAATGATCAACGATTCATTCTTTAATGTTCTATTTAAGTCAAGTAGTGAATATTGACCTTTAATAATGTTCGCTTCTCTCATATATCTTTCACCGAAAGGATGTTGACCGTTTGATAAAACATAATAAAATACACATCCCATTGAAAAAATATCAATTGCCCTAGTTAATCTCAGTTTGGTGACAGGATCATAATATGATTCCATCGATGAGTTGGCATTAATTAATTTTTCATGTTCTGATTCTTCTTTAATTGTTTGAAGCAGTTGCTTTTTTGACACATCTAATAATTCTGGTGCTCTCCAGCCAGTTGTTCCTGCTGCATTATTTGTATTAGTTTGAAATGACGACTTATCTGCATCTAATTTTTTACAGAGACCAAAATCAGATATTAAGATTCTAATGTTGTTAGTGTCCACAAATTTTTGATTGTGAGTGTGTCCACCAACTAGTTTTTTTGCAGTTGCAACCAAAATATTTTGTGGTTTCAAATCTCTATGAATAATCTTTAGCAAATGAAGATGGGTTACACCTGATGCAATTTGATACAATATTGTAACACTATTCCAATCATTGGTTAATGGTAGGTCAGAAGAAGAAGTGCCTAAACTTGGAAACCGTCTTCTGGTATCAATTAAATCTTCCAAAGTTGAATTACAAAGTTCTAATGCAATATATAAGAATTTTTCAGTTGATTCAGAACAGTAATATCTAATAACATTAGGATGATCGTCACTCTCTGACAATAAATTTATTTCCCTATCCGCAATATCGCAAAAATCAATTAGCATCCTTTTTACAGCCACTGGTCTACCTTGGAATTTACCTTTATACACAACAGTACCCGATGATCCATAACCCAATATCTTGTCGGTAACAGTTAAACTTTTTAATTTCTCTTCTTTATCCAATTCAGCAGTCGGCAACGAAGTCATACTAGGATTGTTATTTTTTCCTAAAAAATCTTTACTACTTAAATTTTGAGTTTTGTCATCAGTATGATTTTGAAATGGATCTTGGTGCTTTTTGCTTTTCTTTTTGTTTTTCCTTTTCTTCCTCTTTTCGTTTGTAACAAGAGTGAATGAGTTATTTAAAGAATCATTTTCTACACTATCCTGAGGAGTATCTTCTTCAACTAATGTATTTTCATTTAAAACATTGGTTAGTTCGTTTGTATTATTAACATCAGTTGTCAATGGATCAACATCCGTTTTATCAGTTGATTGGGATAATGGATCTATGTCCGCTTCAGATGATGATTGAGATAGCTCTTGGCCTCTCTTCTTTTCACTAGAATTTTCAAATGCTTCAAAAAAATTAAAATTACTAAAACTACTACTGACTCTCTTATAGTATCTAGAATCAAACCCAAAGTCTCTTTCTGGGAGTAAACCACTAGATCGAAAAAGTACAGCTAATGATGGAATAAATTTATATTTTTGTAAAATTACCAAAGCAACTATTATTAACAATAAAAGAATACTGCTTTCAAATATTCGATACACAAATGTCTTAACAATGTACATCAAAGAATCATTATTTCTGTTAGTTTTTTCAATAATTTCTCTTGCAATTTGTTCATGGACTTTTAATTTATACGCCCTGAATTCTTCAGGCGAAAAGTACTTTGGTAAAGGATTATCATCTTCCTCGTTAACATATTCATCATAACTATATTCATAATTTTTATCAATTGGTATTTCTGTATCTTTATCATCAAAATTATTCATTGGTATTTGTTCATGTGCCTTGATATATTCGTCTCCCTCTGGAGCAGAATAATAATGATCATCATCAAATGGTAATAATAGCAAATTGTTTCCATCGTTTATATTATAGTTATAATAATGATTTTTTTTCTGATCGTTTAATAAATGAACACCAGTAATTGTGGATTTAAATAGTTTTTTTGACTTTAAAAACTTTAATTTCGTTTCATATGTATAGTTGTCACCTAATCGTTGTTCTCTCTGTGTATATCTTGAAAATTTTGCTGAATTAACAAAAGAAGGAAAATTTCTATCAGATAAAGCGATCCATGATTTATTATCTAACTGTCCTAAATATACTTTTTCTTCAATTTTATTTTTATCAATACTTTGAAAAGGATGTTGTATTAATATATTTTCTCCAGTTAAATTGTTTTGATAAACATCAAATATATTATTAATGATACCAAGTGAAAAGTTGTCAGAAATCCATTTAACATTGTTATTATTCATATCCATCGCCATTACTGAATTATCATTTTCTGCATTTCCCTTAATTGGGGAAATATAAATACCATCTTTTGATACTTGGTTATTATTAGAATAATGCAGATCTAAAGTATTTTGCTGCCATGTTGTATACGTTACATTATAAGATGGGGAATCATTAGAATGGATTTCTAAATTATAAGTAGTTTTTCCGATTTTTATCAAATTAGGTGAGTCGTAACTACTTTTATCTTTGTATATTTTATTTTCTGTACCATAACCAAATGCCGATATTAACGTACCTGTTAGCAGATCAATAGTAAACATGGAAGTTTGTCTTGAACCTGTATATGTTTTCTCTTCTTCTATCACTGTGCCAATGTTATCTACAACAAAATTTGTTTTTAAATTCATTGGAGAAGACATAATTAATTGATGAATAGAAATTGGTAATTTTGTAACACCTTGAAAAATGTTGAAGAAATATATGTTACCATCACCAAAAGGCTCTATGATCAAGGTTTCGTTATTAAATACTGTACTGTTACTGTTAGAAGATTCAACAACATCCAACATTGAACGTGTTTCATCTAGATGATCGAGTGACCATAGTAAATTACCAGTATATCTGTTAATAGCATACAGGCTATCATTTAAGTCTGAAACTAATACAATATCTTTTATATCGAAATTATCTAGTGAAGAATCTTTACTATATGGTATCATCATGTTTGCTTTCCTTCTATATATGTTGGAATTTGGCCCAATCTTTTTTAAAGTGGATCTTGTATTTGTTGTTTCGGAACTAAAAGAAGTTGTGTATTTATTTTTAGTCATTATAGGTTGATAACCAAACTTATTTATATTAGTACTGTAATCAATATTCTCAGTAGGTAATATCAGACTCTCTAACGGAATGGAATAATAGCCATTTTTTGTAATAAAATTATCAGTATCTGTACTTGTACTTGTGAAACTGGTTGAATTATATGTAATTTTATCACTATTTTTTACAGTACTTGTAATTTTATCACTACTTTTTATAGTACTTGTAATTTTATCTGTTGTTGTTATTGGTCTTTTCCTTCTCCTCCTCTTTTTACTTATTACAGTTGTCGTACTTATTTTTTTAACTTTTGTGAATGATTCTTTCTCTTGGTAGGATAATGCAAATGTGGATAGTAGTATAAATAAAATTATACTATGAAGTATACGATTATTTATCATATTTTTTTTTATTTTGAATATTTTATTTTATTTGGATATTTGTATTTCTTAATTTTTACTATTTACTTGTATTGAAATAATTTTCCTTTGTGTTATGTTCTTATTCAAATGAATAGAAATGCAAATTTTTAGAGTATTTTAATTGTAACTAATATATATGGTTGAATTTTGTTAATATGCTGTAATATGTTACTCTCTTAAGTTTAGAACATTAAAAAAAAAAGTTTTCCCCGATTTGCTTTATTCTTCTTTTTAAACTATTAGAATTACAAATTATTTTTGAATATCTTAAAATTTTCTGTATTTTTTATTTTTAATGTAAGTTTATTTGATTTCGGAGATCTAGAATTGAAACAATGATGAGAATAGAAAATATCAACTTATTAAAAAAATAGATTCCAAACGTAAATACCTTGCTGTCAGTATTTCCCAGAAAGAGAGAAAAAATTAATATACCATCTTATCTAACCATTATAATAGTAAGCGGAAAAGAAATGGGAATAAATTTTTTTCAAAGCATGCACTTGTTTTCAATAAATTAATACCGTAGCAACAGCATCCAATATAAAAGAAAAAAAAATAGCTTCTTCGGAAATTTTCTGATCATCGGTTTCTAATTAAGGCAGAAAAATAAAATTAACCTATTACGGTAATCGGCTAAGAACATGGACAATCATTAAAAACGACGCAGTACTAATAATTTTGTTGGTACTTAATTTTTTTTTTTTAAAGTTTGCAGAACCACAAAATATATGACAAGAATGAAGTCGAAACAGATGGACAACTGAAAGGGCAGCGTTGGACTTTCTGCTATACCTCTCTGCTGTGAAAAGTACTTAAAATTATAATAAATTGTCGAGTTAAATGCTCTGGGGAATATTCAAAAGTATCATCAAAACGAGTGGGCCGGTTGAAAGGTGCAGTTAAATTTATGACATTGAAAATAGATCTCGATTGAATTGATATTTTTTCAATGCTTTTGAAATGTCTTGATTGTGTTCACCTTAAAAATATGTACACTTTTTTTAAAAAAATATTTTGAATTCTATCAACATCTGCTCTAATTGATAAAATTTTCTTTTTTACCAACTTTGCTTTGGGAATTCAAGAGAGATACAGACTTAAATTATAATATGGGCGACTCTTCGTTGAAGTAGAAAGAAAACATTCAAACACTGGATTATTTTTTCTTGACCATCGAATGTTCAATACCTTTTGACGATACTATATTTCCATGTATCTTTCCCCTACTAAACTGAATTCGCATATCTGTTAATTAATTTTGCAATTCTCAATACTTCATCTGAGTAGATCCCCTTAGTTTTATCGGGCAATGTAACGAACATCACAACAGTCCAAACCAGTAACAGCTTATCTTTTCTTGAAGAGACAACAATATCCAAACCTTGTCTTTCATAAATAAGTCTGTGCTGCCCAATTCATTCTGATAACTTGCTCTTTTTCGACACACATTGCTCTGACTAGTCAATACCTCCAAGTGAAACTTAACTAAACATGTTTTTATTAAAAAGTACAATACTAGTATTCATGTTACATTGCAAAAACTGACAGTTATTATATAAAACTAGATTGGCGGCTAATTTAAACTGATCATTTCGGTTGTTCCAAATCTGATTTTCCCTCTATAAACTGATATTTGCGCTCGTACAACACGATACTCTTTATCAGTTTTAAAATTGAAAATTTGAAATTTTTTCGCTGTAAAAATTAAAATTATTTAGAAAATGAATTTGTATAGAAGAGAAGAGATGAGATGAGATGAGGTGAATTGAAATAAGAAGAAGGTATTGTTTGTATTTGTGTAACCAGATATAAACGGTTTGAACATCAATAAAACAATAAATTAACTAGATTATATATATTAGAAAATGGATGAACAAGATATAAAGAAATTTAAATTATATGCAAACCATTTAAATAAACAATTGGCATCATTAAAGATAGAACTAGATAAATTAACGAAGTCTTCTTTAAATGAACAATTACTGCTTCTAACTGATGAAAGGGAAAGATTAGCTTTAGTTAATAAATATAGTTATGTTTTAACTTCTTTGTTATTTACACAAATGAAATTATATAATACAAAAGATTTTTCTTCAATTACTAATGAATTAAATAGAGTAAAATTTTATATGAATAAAGAAAAAGCATTAACAGAAAACATAGATGAAAATAATGATAAAATGGATAAAGAAAAAGAAATTGCGAAAAATCATATACATAATGTATTACAAAATAATAAAAGCTCAATAAGTTACAAGAATTTTAAAGGTAAACACACAAAATTCGAATCAAATACTGATGAAAAGGGCAATTTAAATAAGAAAATACCAACAAAAACGACACATAAAGTTAACAAAAAAAAATAATTAAAAGAATTGATAACTTAAACCATTGCATACTCATATATTTATATACACAATAAATAATTTTAAGATCCTTTTTTTTTAATATCGAAATGAACTATTTCTTGTATTTACTATTAAATATTTCTTTTTAGTACTGTAATTTCGCATTTTTGTATCACGCTCGGTTTTTTATTTTTAGATATATTTTGAAATACTAGCAATTATTAACAGTAATAGTAAAGACATCTACGGTTAAAATAAACTCTACTTTATATTGATTCAACAACATTAAAAAGGGTTATTAGTAATTTGTGAAAATTAACTGTTTCATTGGACTGAATCTTAAATAATACAGCCATGCAGCTACGATTAATCTATATAACATGTTTATTGTTTCTAAGTTCTCTAGCATCTTGTCATACAAATAATTGGGCAGTTTTGGTATCGACATCAAGATTTTGGTTTAATTATAGACATATGGCAAATGTATTATCAATGTATAGGACTGTTAAGAGGCTAGGTATACCAGATTCTCAAATTATATTAATGTTAAGTGATGATGTGGCATGCAATTCCAGAAATTTATTCCCTGGTTCTGTTTTCAATAATCAAGATAGAGCAATTGACTTATATGGTGAGTCTGTTGAAGTTGATTATAGAGGGTATGATGTTACTGTTGAAAATTTTATTAGATTATTAACAGATAGATGGGAAGAAGATCAACCAAAATCAAAAAGATTATTAACTGATGAGAACTCAAATATTTTCATTTATATGACTGGTCATGGTGGTGATGATTTCTTGAAATTTCAAGATGCTGAAGAAATTGCTTCTGAAGATATTGCAGATGCATTTGCTCAAATGCATGAGAAGAAAAGATACAATGAAATATTTTTTATGATTGATACTTGTCAAGCCAATACAATGTTTTCAAAGTTTTATGCTCCAAATGTATTGGCTGTCGGCTCTTCGGAATTAGATGAAAGTTCATATTCTCACCATTCCGATGTTGAAATTGGTGTTGCCGTTATTGACAGATTCACTTACTACAGTTTAGAATTTTTAGAACAAATCGAAAAAAATTCAACCTTAACTTTGCAAGATTTATTTGATTCCTATACTTTCGAAAAAGTACATTCGCATATTGGTGTAAGGACCGATTTGTATAACAAAAGTCCCAAAGATGTTCTAATTACCGACTTTTTTGCAAACGTCCCTCAAATTATTCCAGATAATGATTCAACCTCTCAAAAGAGAAAATCGTATTACACTTCTGAAAGTATACTAAACTTAGCGAAAACAAAATACCAAGAAAACGAAATTGTTTCAGAAAACCAAGGCCCAAACAACGAAATAAAATACATTAAATCAGATAGATTTAAGAAATCCGTTTTCAAGGAATCAAGAAATAATCACATTAACCTACTTATGATAATATTGTTGACTGCGTTATTTAGCATATTTTATGCTTCGAAATCACGCATACATGAACAATCAACCGAATTTTATAAACAATAAGAACTTTTGTAATTTAAATATATACAATTTAATGGATATTTTAACTATAAAACATAGTCTTCAATTACAAATAATAATTATAAAGGTCATATATATTATATTTCTGCTTATTCTTGTTGTTGCTGCAGCATTAACCAATTGTTTTTATATTCTTCTAGAGAACCAACTGCTTGTTCTTGTAAAATGCTAGATTTTCTTGCAGATCTGTAATTTTGATCATAAATTTCATATGGTCCAAACATAATTTTTTTATTTTCAGTTCCATCTTCTTCATCATCATCATCTTCAAAAATTAAAGCATCATTGTTTGAAGACGCAAATACATCATTATGTTGTAAAGCTGTTGTACTACTAGAATGGTGTAAAACTCCAAAAGAACTTCCAATTTGGTGTATACTTGTTGTTGGCTGAGTGACTGTTCCATTTCTTGGCGATGGAGTTAAGCTTGGACGTCTTTGATTATCGTATGAATTATAGTTATTCATATTATTCAATACAGAAATTCCTGCTTCTTCAGCAGACGCAGATGCTCTTCTGACATGAGGTGGGACATAAACTCCTGGTTTATATTTTTGAACTGAATTACGTCTACGACCATCTGAATTATACTGACTATGCTCACTGCCATTCTGGTGAATGGTTGATGTTTGCTGATGTTCATTATTTGGGAAATGGTGATTTCCGATAGCTTTCGGCATTAATAAATCCGGCATGATATTACGAGTATGATTACTGTAAGAATGTGTATTTTCATGTAATGATAAATTATTCATATCTTGAACAAAATCGTAGTCATTTTCTTCCAAAGTAAACAATACATCATCTAAATCGGGTTCAGAAGCAGATATATTACTAGTACTTTGAGAATATTGTTCATGAAAAGTGGCAGTAGGATGATCATTAAGAACACTTTCAATATTTGGAATATGTGGATTATCATGATGGTAAGAGCCAGAATTTCTTAAATTAGGCGGAATATATCTATTTGGGGAGTTACTATATATGTTGCCACTGTTATTCCTACTACCACTGTTATTCCTGCTGTCACTGTTATTTCTGCTATGTCCTTTATATTTGGGTATGGTTAAACTATCACCATATATTGAGCTACCTGTTGTACTTGGTCTTCTTGGTCTACTATAATTGTTGTTATTTGTTTGTTTATACCAATTTTTGTTGTTATTATAATTATTATTGTTAAAATTGTTACTTCTGATTTGATGCTGTGATCTATGCTGTTTATTATTGTTATGATTATTAAAGATACCTTCCATGTATCTATTATGCACACTTGGGGGAGTAAAAAAATCACTTGTGTTAAAATGATCTTTTGATTTATATTCATGGAAAAAATTATTCATATGTGTATTTGGAGTTGGAAGTCCAAGTGGTTTTCTTGAATGCTTGATAATTTTTGTTTTCTTCTTATTTTGTATTTTGATAGCACGAGGATGTTTATTTTTACCTTCATTGAAACTCTTACGACCAGTCGTTGAAATAGGAGTGGTATCAGTTTTAATATGGGAACGTTTATTGAATTTAAATTTAGGGACTGATTTAGCACGTTCTTTAATTTGACGATCTGCATTTTCAGTTTTTTTTAATATTTGTGAATCACCATCAATATTCTTTCCTGATACCATCACTGGTTTAGTATCTGTATTAGTAGTTAACATCATTGAAGGTACTGGCGTTGGTAATGAGAAAGGAATAGGAGCAGATGATGGAGGCATAGGTGCTAGTTCCGTTAATTGATTTAAATATTCGTCACCATCAGAAACAGGTGTGTAATTTCCACTACCTAAACTGTTGTAATATTCATCATCTAAAGTAAATTCTGATAACCTAATTAATTCATACCTCATTTTTTGTAAATCTCTATTTAATGGATCAATAGTTAATGAATATCTCAATACTTGAAAAAAATCGTAACTCATTGTTGAAAACACATCAAACAAAGCTTCTCTATTTGCGGCAAAATAACAAAATGATTTATCTGATTGATTAGCAACACTAAATGGATTTTTTTGAAAAACGATATTTAAGAAAACTACACCCATTGCCCATAAATCAACTTTTGCACATTCATATGGTTCATCTCTTTCTTGTAAATCTAAATTACTTTCAAACAATTCCGGTGCCATATATCTTTCACTACCAACATTCCTATCCACAGATTTAATTGATGTTGTTGCTAAACCCCAATCAGTTAATTTTATTGTCCAATCAATTCCTGAAATTAAAATATTTTCTGGTTTTATATCCCTATGAAAAATATTTTTTGAATGTACAAATTCTACAGCATCCATAATTTGATTTAAAATGTTTGCTATACCAGCAGTTTTTCTTGGTACAATATCATCTTTAATAGCTTCGTATAGATCACCACCAGAACAATAATCCATGATAATATAAGAATCGAAAAAATCTAATAATGATGCAACATTTTTATGTTTACCAACTTTCATTTGAATATCAACTTCATACATTGCTTCCAGACAAATATTATTCGAAAGTCTAGATCTAACTTTTGAAGATATTAAAGATTTCTTACGTTTAACCATTTGTTCTCTTTTTTCAAAACTTGAAGCAGTACTTTCAGCATTATTATCGGAATCATTATTACTATTACTGTCATCACTCTCATTATCATTTTCATTATCATTATCATTATCATTATCAATTTTGAAAATATATTTTACAGCTACCAATTTTTTCTCTTTTAAATCTTTTGCTAATGAAACGTAACCATAAGAACCTTCACTGATATCTTCAATTTTCTGATACCTTTCATTCAAGATACCACCTTCTTTATAAACATCATAACTTATAGTCATTGTTAAAAGACAAAAAAAGAATACGAATTTATGAAGTAGGTGAGTAGATTAACGAGTTATTGATTGAATAATTACCACTTTTCAGGAAAATATCGATAAATAACCAAATATTTTTTTAAAATTTTTTTTGAATATTTTTATTGTTTTTTGATATTTTTTTTTTTATCTTTTTAAAATATTATTATTACAGTTTTTCAGTGATATAATAATAAGTTTATTTAATAGTGGTAATGGATAAAGTCTAGAGTAATGAGATTAAGCCCAAAAAAAAAAAAAAAAAAAATAAAAATAAAACAAATGAATGTAATGCCTTCGTAAATATATGTTAAAGCACAGATATATTCCTTTGTTCTTCTTTTTTTTTCAATTAATTAATACTAATGAATTAAAAAAAAAAAAAAAAACAATTAAAGAGAATAAAAAAAAAATTTAGCTGTTATATTCTTAACAGTTTGAGGTGTGTATGCATATGCCAGGTTAAATTAAGAGGAATGAAAACCAATACTTTAACAAAATAAAATATAATCTGTTGAAGTTCAAAATGAAAATGTAAACAACGATATAGATTAGAGTATTGTCGATCGAATTTTCTAGTCCACTAAAATATTTCTTCCTCTTTCTTGTTCCTTTATATTATTTCAAAGTAGCAGAAAATTAAAACAAACAAACAAACAAACAAATGTATATATATATATATATATTTGTGTGAGTGTGGGAATTTGAATGAACGGATAGTGAAATGCCAATATACCTAAATATATCAAACCAAACTGTAGTGAGCAATCTGTCTGTCTATCTTCCTTATTGATCTAAATGAGAGATAGCAGTTTCTATTATTTTAATTTTTCTAATTTTAAAAAGCTTCTATCTTCTATCTAATAAGAGGAAAAACGGGATTGCTAATTGTTTCGGATATGATCCTTAAAAGTGTTGTTTCCTATTGAACTCAGTATGTAAAATAGAAATATAAATAGAAATATTAGTCAAACAGCAACAAGCTAACTGGTTGAAACTGTAATAAACATACAGTACGATGATATAAGATAGATAGATAGTAAGTAAGTATCAAGCAATCAAGCAATATAAATAGTTACAGCCATACTAACAAGTGTTAAGTTTCGTAAGTTCGCAGATGCGTTGGAGGAATAATTGGTGCGATTAGGCAAATATCAGCCGTTATTTCATAGGCATGTGACAATGAAGCTAAAGGAAGAGGGGCAGTTAATAGTTAATTGTTGGTAATTAATTTAACTTGTAAAGAAGCAGGAAGTAAGTAAGACACAGCCTGTGTTGGTTGGATCATACTAGAAAACAAGCAAACTGTTTAGGTATTTATTGGTGGGATATAAGAAGGCCAACAGTCTGTATGTGGGTGGTTGTTCTTCTTGTTTCTTCTTGTTTCTGCTTGTTTCTTTTGGTTGCTAATGCGGCGTTGGCCTCGATCGCGGGCCGGGTAAGCGCGTGTGACAGCAGAGGGAGGGTAATGCGTGTGTTTATTGGCACGTGATATTTGAATATTTACTCTTATTGCATAATTTAATACGTATTTGTAGATTTAAGTATTAGAGCTGTTGCGATGAGATGAGATAGTACGTTTATTATTATTACTATTTGGTAATCAAATTTGCATATACAGCTAATGATCAAATTAATCAGATATTTACACTATAGATCTTATAGTATTAAAAGAGAATTACCTAAATTACGTGATTACCAACAAGATGCAATTGATAAATGTATGGCATCAATTAAAAATGGTAGAAAAAGAATTGGTGTTTCATTAGCTACTGGTGGTGGTAAAACTGTTATTTTTACGAATTTAATTGAAAAATTAAGGAATGAATCACTTTTAAAAAATTATCGTACTTTAATTTTAGTTCATAGAAGAGAATTAGCATTACAAGCAACTAATGTTATTAAAAATTTTACAAATTTAAACGTTCAAATTGAAATGGGTCAATATCATTGCAATATTGATGAATCTGAGGTTATTGTTGCTTCTGTTCAATCATTATTAAGAAGGATAGAAAATTATTCAAAAGATGATATAAATTTGATTATTATTGATGAAGCACATCATTCTGTTGCAAAATCATATATTGAAATTTTAAAATATTTTAATGCAAATGATTCATCTACAAAGATTCCTGTTGTTGGGTTTAGTGCTACTTTTGAAAGAATGGATAATAAAGCATTATCAGCTGTAATGGATGAAATTGTCTATCATAGAGGTATACTTGAAATGATTGATGATAAATGGTTATGTGAAGGAAGATTCACAACTGTTGATATTAACGTTCAATTAAATAATGTTGAATCAAATAAATATGATTTTAAAATTGATCAATTGTCAAAAGTCATGAATACGAATGAAATTAATACGGTTATATTGAATACTTATTTAAGTAAAAAAAAAATAAATGATTTAAATTCAACATTACTATTTGCTGTTGATGTTGAGCATGTTAAATCATTGAATCAATTATTTTTATCAAATGGTATAAAATCTAACTATGTTACTGGATTAACAAAAGATTCTGAAAGAGATAACATTATTAAAGAATTTAAAGAAGGTAAAATTAATGTTTTGATTAATTGTGGTATATTTACTGAAGGTACAGATATACCAAATATTGATTGTATATTGTTAGCTAGGCCAACAAAATCGAGGTCATTATTAGTGCAAATGATTGGAAGAGGTTTAAGATTACATCACTCTAAAAAATTCTGTAGCGTAATAGATTTTATTGGGACGTCAAATGTAGGTGTTGTATCTGTCCCTACGCTGGTTGGAATAGATCTAATTAATGAAGAGTTTGATGAATTAACTCTAGAAAATTTACGTGAAATGAAAATTGAATTAGATCAGAGAGAAATTAAATTACAAACAGAAAAATTAGAGATTGAAACAGTTGCTAAACAAAAATTTAACGAAATGATGAAAAATACTAATGCTCTTGATTTAACATTAACTTCATTTGATAATTTTAAAAGCTTTTATGAAAATTACTCATCATCAGATAATTCATTTAAGCCAAAGGGAGATAACAAATATTTTATTGAATCAAAATATCCTTGGATAAAAATTTCTGATAAAGCATGGGTATTGTCTCTTTATAATGGTAACCATTTAAGAATTTATAAAGAAACAGAGAAAACTGAAAAGAATATAAAGACTAGTAAATACATCACTAAATTATATAGGAAAAATCCAAGTTTCGCTCGTAATGATTCTGATGTCAGATTTATTCCAAGAGAGTTAGTTAACACCAGTGAAATAACAATGGCATTGGGTAAAGTTGAACAGTTCATTTCAAAATTATCAATTCAAGATGAAAAAAGTAAGATGAATCGATTGAGCATTAGTAAATTTTCCAACTGGAGAAAACAACCAGCAACAACTAGACAGAAAATGTTAGTCGAAAAAAAGTTAATGAAAATAAATGACAAAAATAGTCTTACTGAACAAGTACCCAATGACTACATTCTCAAATTTATAGGTTCTTTAACAAAAGGTGATGCAAGTAATATTTTGTTTTCATCTAGCATTGCTCCAATATATCCATTAAAGGCATTATTGAGAATATTAAAATATAAAAACCAAATATTGTAAATAGCATATTAAATATACACAATTAAAATGCAATCTTTTATTTATACTAAATATAAAACTATTTATATATTCACTAAAAGATATATACACAGCCAAATATCATTCATTGGGTTATTCAAGTAATAAGTTTTATCTCATTTTTGTTATATCAAGAAACCAGTACTTTATATTTTCCATTAAAGTTTCGCTATGCGAAATGCTTTTTCTTATCAATTAGATAAAGAGATGAGGAATTAGAAACTAGATTGATGAATATGATCAGGTTTACTATATGGCTGTTAGCGATACTGTCTATTATAGAAATTTGAATATAATTGCTTTAGAGTTTTAATTTTTATTTTGTTATAAAAGAAGACTCAATTTAATCACACAACCATTGAAGACATAATGTCTCATCCAAGAGGTCATTATCAGCAACAACAACACCATAACAATACCAATAATAGACCTTCTCGATATGGCCAACAACAAAATACAAATTTTATAAATAAGAAGAATAATAACTATGGAAACACGAGCATAAATAATGTCAATAAGAACAAACTGTATATGGGAGATTTAGATTATACTTGGGATGAACATACTATAAAGAGAATATGGACTGAGCTAGGAGATGGCAAAATAAATGTCAGAATGATGTGGAATAATAATGTAAATAATATTAGTGATAAGAAAACAAATCTTGGGTATTGTTTTCTTGAATTTGCTACAGATGAATTGGCTGCGAATGCTTTAAAGAAAACTGGAATGCAAATTCCTAATTATCCAAATAAAATCTTAAAACTTAACTGGACAGGGACATCAAGTAACAATACAAATTTGTTTCAACAAGATCAAAATAAAACGTCAAACTTACATGACATGAGTATATTTGTTGGTGATTTAACAGCTAATGCAACTGAAGCGCAAGTTTTCGAATTATTTTCTAATGAATTCCCATCAACTGCATCTGTAAAAATTGTCCATGATCAAGTTACAGGTGTATCGAAAGGTTATGGTTTTATTAAATTTAATGACGTAAATGACCAAAAGAAAGCATTGATTTCTATGCAGGGGAGAGTTTTAAATGGTAGATCAATAAGAGTCAACACTGCTGGGCATACGGATAGTTCTGCACAGGACAGATTTAAGTCTAAGGCTTTGTTTAATCCTGGGGAAAGTTTAGTAAATAATTACAATAAAACAAATATACAATCTAAAAAGCAAACCCAAATAAGTTCTTCGCAATTTATTCATTTAATTCAAAGCCAACCAATACTAGATAATATGACTGATAGGGATAATACAACAATATTTATTGGTGGATTATCTAATCTAGTAAGTGAAGAGGAACTAAGATATTATTTTGAACCTTTTGGTACTATAATGTACGTTGACGTTCCTCATGATAAAAAATGTGGATTTGTACAATATACAGATAGAATATCTGCTGAGGATGCAATTTCATTTCTTCAAGGATATCCTATTCGGGGTTCTAACATACGTCTTTCTTGGGGTATAACATCTAAGCAAGCATTATCTTTTCACAAACTAACCAATGGAACTATAGATCGAGGCAATAATAGTCAGCAATATACGCCTCAACCGGGTACTTCTTCTGAAGTTTATGGGTACCAACCTAAATTACAATTTTCAACAAGTAGTACAACGAACGGGGTTGAAATGTCGCCATATCTACCTGGTGATAAATCTTTAAGATATGAAGTTCCAGAACTTTCAAAATACCCATCGTCAAATGAATATAAGATAATATCTTCAAGGAATACTAATAGTGTTTTATCCAAAGCTACTCAATATGAATATTCACATTATGTTGAATCTAAACAACGCTCCATTGATAGGCTGGAAGCTGAAGGTAGTAGTAATTTTCTCTCATAGCATTTTACATATGCAATATTTTTCAAATTCACTACATATATATATATATATATTTATGTATTTGATTAACCATATAATATTAGTTGTAATATTATTTATCTTGCACTTATGATGTATCTTTTATGCTAAAGCTTTTTTAATAGCTACATCTTTATTTAGCATGTCTTTACGAATTAAATAGGTCAAATCGTTATTCCTATTTATATATATCATTAACAACGAACATCAAAATTCTGCGATGAGATGCGATGAGCTGAAAATTTGATTTGAATAAAAGTTAAATTGATAACAGTGTAACGGTTGTTGTATAAGTATAATTAGTATAAATAAACTTTACATATAATTCAAAGCTCAAGAGTATCATAGCAGGATATCATAAACAAACAGGAAAAAAACACAAAATGGCTGTGGAGGATATTAGAATTACGAATAAAATGAAAAGGCAAGAGCTATTTGCTGAGCTAAAAGATCAAAAAAATAAAGAACGTCATACGATGAGAAGAAAAAGAGCTAAAGAAGAAAGAGAAAATCCAGAATTGAAAGAGAAAAGATTAAATGAAAATGTCACAAAAACAATTGAAAATATGAGAGTTTATGATGAAACTATTAACCAAGAAATTGAAGGTGATGAAGAAGATTTTATGAAATACTTTAACAGTGATAATAATAATCCACCAAAAATTTTACTTACTACAAATGTTAATGCTAAGAAGAAAGCATATGAATTTGCTAATATATTAATTGAAATTTTACCAAATGTTACATTTATTAAAAGAAAATTTGGTTATAAAATGAAAGAAATTGTTGATATATGTAATAAGAGAGGTTTCACGGATTTAGTTATCATTAATGAAGATAAGAAAAAAGTTACAGGATTAACATTTATGCATCTACCCGAAGGTCCTACATTTTACTTTAAAATTAGTTCATTTGTTGAAGTTCAAAAAATTGTAGGACATGGTAGACCAACAAGTCATATTCCAGAATTAATATTAAACAATTTCCAAACGAGATTAGGTAAAACAGTCGGTAGGTTATTCCAATCGATTTTCCCAAAGAATCCTGAATTTGAAGGTAGACAAGTAATTACTTTACATAATCAAAGAGATTATATTTTTTTCAGAAGACATCGTTACGTATTCAGAAATGAAGAAAAAGTTGGTTTACAAGAATTAGGTCCTCAATTCACTTTGAAATTGAAAAGATTACAAAGAGGTATTAAAGAAGATACCGAATGGGAACACAAAACAGAAATGGATAAACAAAAGAAACAGTTCTATTTGTAATTCTCTACATATCAAATTAAATTTTTCATCAGAGCATATCATAAATTTTTCTAAGTCTTTCTTTCAAAATTTAATTATTTTACAACTGGAAAACATCAAAATAAAAATGAACTACTTATTCAATTAAATAATCTTCATAATTAAACTGTATATTACAATGATCATAATCATAATCACAATTATTACCATAGTATATTACCATTTTACTAATAATTTACTATCTAATACATCATCATTGTGAACGAAAAACGAAAATTCAGAACAGTGCAAACTGTAAATAAATCAGAAGTGGCGAAAACATTTTAACGTGAGGGAGGGATGGGATATGTGGGTAAAGCAGTAGAAAGATTATTAACATTGATTTAAATGCAATTTTGAATGTTTAAATACTTCAATATATTTGTTACCCAATCTGTAATTAGAGAGAGTAAAGAGCTAGTTGGCATTATTTTTAAGAGAGAAACAGCAATTGGTATTTTGTAACATTTAGGAGATCGCTTTATAAGGAAGGATAAGTGAGTGATTGATAATAACTTATTTTTTCCACTATCAAATATTGTGTTTCATAAATAGAGTATACTTTGTCTTAATTAATTCAATATATTTTTGTTAAATTATTAATTTACGTTGATAAGATTATATTAATCTCATAATTTTTTGTTTCCTGTTCAAATATTATCTCTGTTGTATAAATATACTTACTGATGAATTCAGAAGGTGCATCGCAAATAGTAAGTGCCTTAGAAGCAATATATTCCCCAGAATCGAGTAATATACAACGTTCTGATGCTCAAAAATTTTTAGATCAAGTAAAAGTGCATGAAGAATCACCATTCTGGGGCTATGAAATTGCTATAAACAACCCTTCTAATTTCATTCTAAAACATTTTGGTCTGGGTTTATTAGCAGAAGCAATTAAAAAGAATTGGAATGTTTATGATGCAGAAAAGAAAATTACTATAAGGAAATGGATAATGGAATTAAATTATCGAGTTCAAGAACAAGATCCTAGATACATTAAAGAAAAACTTGCATTTTTATGGGTGGAAATAGCCAAAAGAACATGGGGTGAAGCACTAAAAGCACCTGTACCCGATGAAAGTGAGTATACTAACTCATGGGTTGATATGGATAGTAACCTATCAGAATTATGGAATATCAATCAAGCATCAAGAGAATTAACTTTAATTATTTTTAGAATTTTATTTGAAGATGTGTTCCTATTAGATGATATTACCGTATTGAAGAGAATGACAATTATACAACCTTTATGTGTAATGATTGTTTGTCCAATAGATGTATTTGCAAAAAGATATAAATTTACAGAAAAATGGACATTATTTAAATCAAACGAACAAGGGTGGTTTTCATTATGGACTTCAGAATTAAATAATGCATTAGCACAAAATAATGCTGAATATGTTGTAAGATTATTAGAAACTTTAAAGACATGCTTAAACTGGCCACTTAGTGAAATTATCATCCAAAATGATATTTTATCCTCATTGTTTCAATGTTTTTTAAGTAACATTCCAAAAGCACAATCTACAGCATTAGATTCTATGCATATTTTATTAACACGTCCATACAACCAAGATGAACATTATCAACATATAATTGACAAAGTTTTCGATAGTATGGATGTTTTAAATGAGGTATACAATAATTTGCAATTCAACCCTGAAGAAGGCATTGATGACATTAAATATCCTATACTAAAAAAATTCGTAGATATGATAAGTTGTCTTTATGTATGCATAAATAAAATTAAAGATAGCAACGGACAAATCCAGAAATACCTTAAATTGGTCCTTAGGGCGACTTCAAATCACAGTTTAATTGTCAGTGGTCTAACCTTAGATTTATGGTGTTTTTGTCTTCGAGACGATGATTATCTAGCACTTCTAGACGACTCGATAATTCCAGATTTATTACAATTTGCTGCTGATGCATTAATTTATTACGAACAAATAGAAGGGCATGTCTCAAAGTCATATTCAGAAATCGATTTCCAGTCAACCTCTGAATTTCAAAGTTTTTGTTCAACATATAGAAAAAGAATTAGGGATATAATTAGATTAATATCGTGTATCAGAGTTGATTATACTAATGACTGGCTAAACAATAGATTAAATAGTTACTTCAGCTCACCTTATGGTCAAGAAGTATTGAATGCCACCTTCTTAGATAGCAAATCAGAACCATATTTGAGTGCATTATCACAATTCATGATTATTGAATGTTTTATCAACGGGTGTATCCGTTGGAAAATATGGTATCCTGATGGTGATGAATATACAGAAAAGTTAGATGGGATATTAAGTAAGCTTCAAGTTTTATCTAACCAATTAATTGCATTGAATATTAGAGTTCCATTACTTTTAAAGAAGCAAGTCCAAAATTTTGCTTTATTTTTGACAATGTTAAAAGATAATGTTTTATTTACTTTACTAGAAAAAATTATTACAAGTGCTACAATGGACTATCCAAATGTTGACTTAGAGGAACGCAATGATGAAGCTGATTCAGTTAGAGATTTAAGATATGCATGTGGGATTGAGCTTAATAGAATAGCATTATTGATGCCTGAGTCTTTGAAAAACATATATCCTCAACTTGAAAATGTAGTAATAAAAATTATGCCCAATTTATCTTATCATGAGAAAATATCTTTCAAATCTTTTCTTTTAACAATTATATTAAAGTCTTCCTTAGATAGAAAGGAAGAAAGATTTGCAGCTATTGTAGATCCTGAACTTAGTGCTTGGTCAGATAAAACAACCGTTGTTGGTCTTTCTGACTTGCCATGGTTTATGGAAAGATTGGGTGTCGTAAAAATTGCAGAATATTTCTCAAAGAGGAATATTGATGAAAATAGTGATTTATTAACTATTCCTATTGATGAAGAAGGTAAAAAATTAAAAGCAGAATTAACAAAACATTGGCAAACTTTATTTCCCGTTCGTGCCACTAGAATGTTTATTCATTACTCAATCCAAAGTGTCAAGAAGGACGAAGAGTTTAAAGTTTTACAGGAATTATGGAGACCTAGAATTGTACCTATCCTTCCATATATTATGAGGTTATTATATCAACTTCAATCATATCATGATCCGTCAAATTGGAGAGATTTACCAGTAGTTGTTCAAAGTTTTATCAAATATTCAACGGTAGAAAGATTTTGGGAAGCTGGGGCATCCAATAAATCAAAGGATGAATTTATCGATGAGCATATGAAAGCAATGCAAACACTTCGTGATTTTGCTGATTCAGTGGGCCATATTGTTAGATACACCAGAGAATATACGTTACTTGTTATTAGTGCAATTTCTTCTCTGGGAAGTGTCTTCTTTGATTCAACTGAATCTGCCCAACTTTTAATTAATTCTATTGCTATTTACAAACCGGATACCAATGAGATTAGTCCAGGTGTTTCCACTCATGGATGGAAACATATAATGAATGTTGCAATCCGTCCAATTTTGAAAAATTGTCCTGATGAATGTTCTGGGACTTTTATGCCTGCATTTTTACCAAAACTTTTTGAAACTTTAGATATAATATTAACAGATAAATGGTCTTCTTACATGAATGCAGATATGGAAACCATAACGCCTACTGATGACGATGATATGACTGAGGAGATTTTAGAAGAGAATTTATTAAGACAGTTTACTACTGTTGTTGTTCGTATCATGATAGATTGTGTTGGACAAAGTGGTACAAGCTCTCAAAATGCCAGAGGTAAATTTAGCCCTTACCAACTTAAAATGAGAAAAATTATTTTTGGTAATGTAAATATTTTGGCTCCATTTTTGAAGTTATTGAATAATTTAATGTCTGTAAAAGACAGTAAATGTTCATTTAACGCAATTCTAGTGATGAAGTCATGCCTAGGTGATGTTTTAATTCAAAACTCAGATGTTGATGAATTTTTTTCATATTCTGTTATGAAAAACTTACTTTTGAATATATTATCGAAAAGCGCATTCAAAGATTCATTTTATGAGGCATTATATGTTTTTACAGTCTTATTTTTAACACTCTGTAAAGAGTATAAATCTACAAGAACATTTTTATACGAAATTTCGAGGTCATATAATATTGATGCTCTTTATGATAACCTACGAAATGTTGATAACTATAAAGACCAAAGGGCATTGATGATTGATTTTATTGAGCACATAAAATCTTCGAATGGAAAGGATGAAGCTGGTACCTTTGATAGTAGTGCAATGGAACGGAGAAGACAAGAAAAAAGAGAAGCCATTTTACAAAAGGCCAATGCAAAACTACTTCATAAAAACAAAGAAAATGGTGATATATTAGATGATCCAAACACTGAAGATGCTGCATTTGGTAATCTATTTGGATAAATGTATAATGTTAATAGTAATTTTATATAGGTTTCAAAATATTTCTATCCATTCTATAATTATTTATTGATTTATTTTCTTGCCATTGATTATTTTTCATTTTAGTAGAGCATATGAAAATATGTAATATCTAGCGACAAACACTTTTCATGAAAAAATATAAGGTATATTTAAAAGTGACGATATTTTAGTTAAATGGCAACATGCGTATGTATCTGTTGCATCCCAGGGAGTGAATTGTAAGAGATCTGAAGTGTTATGAAACGATTTATCAATACAAGTAAATCATTAAAATATGACCCTATCTTAATAAAAAACATAATACAAACTTCGAAACTTCTCGATAAACAATTAAGTAATCCAGCGAATAAAAACATAATAAATGGAAGCCCTAAGGTAATTAGAAAGAAAGTAACTGCTAATACCAAAGAAAAGATTTCAGAACGAATTGATCTTTATAAAAAGTATAATCATATTACTAAAGATAATGAAAGTATGAATGAATTGAACATCGTCAATAATTTTTTTAATACAAGTAAAATTAAATATGAATGGAGTTCTGTTTCTTATCTAGAGTTTAATGATACTAAATTAGAAGATATTAAAAATCCAGACATAGCAAATCATATTAAACTTGTGAATAAAAAAAATAATTTACCAGAAGTTATATTTCTAGGAAGTTCTAACGTTGGCAAATCTACATTACTGAATGGTTTAGTGACAAATTTTAAGAATGCTTCTGTGAATAATATTGCAAAAACTTCGCATAAAGCAGGTTTTACAAAATACTTAAATTTTTTTAATATTGCTAATAAATTCAGATTAGTGGATTCTCCTGGTTATGGATATCATAGTACTGCTGAACAAGGAAACTTAACCCTCGAATATTTAAAAAATAGAAAAGAATTAAAAAAATGTTATTTACTTTTATCTGCTGAGAAAGAAATTTATCAAAATGATGTCAATATAATGAAATATATGATGAAGAATGGAATTCCCTTCGAAATAGTGTATACAAAAATGGACAAAATTTGTGATTTAAATGAATTTTATAAACGGGTAGAAGCATTGCTTGAACTGGGGATAAAACCAACACCTCTTCTTTTCTTTACAAATTCAGAAAAGTCAAAGGATTTAAAAAAGAGATTTGGTTTAGATATGTTGAGGTTAAGCATCTACCGCAGTTGTGGCCTTTCAGGAAAGTAAAATTAATAGTTTGAGTTAGTTTCAATAAGGTTTGATTTGAGTGTTTATCTAATTCATTTTGACGTATTAATATACGATAGTTTTGTAAATAGTATAGAGTGAAATATCAATATTAAATCAAAATTAAAAAAAAAATATTCTTATTTATCTAAATATTCTGATTATGATATATATAATTGGATTATTTGTTTATATGCTAACATGAATAATACTAAATTTATTTAATAAAAACCCATTAGCTATGCAAAAGTCTTGACCTTTCTGTTTCTTCTCTCTCACTATCAGAATCAGAAAGGTATGAGTCGTAATCTTCTTCTTCATCATCTTCTTCAGTTTCCTTCAACATCTCCGCATAATTCATAATCTTCTCCCAGTCAGGATTTAAAACATAATACGACTCTATACATCCAATTAATAGCATCCCTATTCCAATTCCAATCCAGAGCCCATACAGTTTTAAATCAAAGAAATAACTTAATGTAACGGCTAATGGTATTGCAAATAAGTAATATGTTACTAAATTAACAATGCTTCCCAATGCTTGCATACCCTGGCCACGTAAACATGATCCTGCGACCGCATTTAATGCATCAAACAACTGAACAACTCCAACGACCGGGAGCAACTCTGATATTAATTGAAGAACTTCTTCGTCTTTAGAAAATATACGAGCAATGTAATTACAGCCAAATATTAATAGTAAACCGTTAAATAACCCAGCTCCTTGTGAAAATAATAAGCCTACTTGTGAAGAGATGTGTGCACATTCTGGGCGTTTAGCTCCAACAAAATTGGCAATTCTTGTAGACGTTGATATACCAATTGCAAATGGAACCATGTATAGCAAAGCAGCCATTGTTGAGACTGCTGACTGTGCTGCCAAGTAGCTTATACCAAAGTAGGAACTAAATAGTGTCAATAATTCATAAGATAACTCTTCTGCTTCTAACATGACAATACCTGATATGGCCAATTGACTTAAGTCTTTCCAGTGTGTTAGGGCTTTTCTTGAGAATCCTCCCCAGCATTTTTTCCCATCGATATAAATTATATATAATAAAAGTAAAAGAAACATTAACCAAAAATTTATTACGACTGCGATAGCGGCTCCAATAAAACCAACACCGATACGACTATCCCATACTAATAGATAACTTAACAAAACGTTGGTTGGTGCACATATGGCAAGTACATAAATACCTGCGTCAAAAATTCCTTGTGCTTGTAAAAATCTTTTTAAATTTTCGAAACAAATATAACCTGGTGCTCCAAGAATTAATACTCTCAAAAATTTTGACGTTAGAGCAACCAATTCCTTTTCTGGTACAAGAAAGAATAAGATTGGCTCCGAATAAAACCAGAAAAATGCAAATGGGATGTATATAATAAATGAAAAAAACATGCATCTTTGCATATGAATACCTACGCTCAGATATCGACCAGCCCCATATGCTTGTGGACAAAGTGTATCCAAACTTGTCGCTATTCCTGAAAATACTGCAAGCGTAATATTCGACGTCATAGAAGCTAGTGAGACAGCAGCTAGTTCATTTTTACCTAAATGACCCACGGTTATAGAGCAGACCATTGGAAAAATTTGTTCTAACAAAAAAGTAAATATTAGTGGGAATGAAAAAGATGCCAGTACTTTTGCTTCAGAAGAATATGTTACCGTTTCAGAGACTAAATGTTTGTATGCATCTTCTTCTGTTCCTTCAATTTCTTGATATATTACTGGGACAGAACCTCTACTATTTACAGAGACAAACGAAGGCCTACGTCTATGTGAAAGGGCTTGCTCTTGTAACATTAGCAAATGAGCCTTTTTCTGAGCATTCAATTGATTCATAAAATCTTCATATTCTAACTCTCTTCCAATGTGATCTTCTATATCGTTCAATGCATGTTGATCTTCCGTATCAGAATTATAGGCTGAAGAATATCTTCTGTCATGTTCTTGAAGAATCCAATCAATATCTGTCGATATAATATCAGGTGTATCAGATATATGTGATGGTAATGAAACTGTTCGACTTAGAGCTTCCCCTTCATAAGGTGAAGGGTAATAACTTTCATTCTCTTCTAATACATCTGCCAAGTTCGGATATGGCACAACATCATGAACGCTGCTTCCAAAATCTTCATCTAAAGACAAATAACTCCTTTGATCATCTCTTCTCTTTCTCGGCATTCGATATTTACGAACCAATGGATTCTTCTTATTAGGAGAAAAGAACCCAAGAGATATTCTCCTGTGAGTATTACCAATACCCATACCATTGGTTCGCAGATTACTATGGATATGTGAAAGTGCACTTGACAAAAGAGTAGCCATTGTAACCTTTTTGTTGTATATTCTTAAATAAATATAAAACCTTATATATTATTGAATAGTTTTCTAGTTGAGGATGTTGAAGATGTTGATGATACCTAATCAATAACAGAATAAGTGTAAGTATATTACAACTAGACACATAGTTACACGTAACATTTTAGCTCTTCTTCAGCTTCATCGCAATTTTTTTTAGCTAACCGGGATGATTAATTACCCTTTAAATCAAAGAGAAATTAAAAGTTTAAAACTAGCACGTGATTATCAATTATGCAATAAAATGGACAATTCTAATTAAATTATATCGAAGTATTGAATATTATATGGAGTAAACCTGATCAATTCAACTTCTTCTCCTTCTTAGTTTTGTTTCATTCATTTTTTCCTTGCAATTTGGACAAAACCAAATACCTTTAGGCGGTTCTGTTAAGTTTACGCAACCATAATGAAACCATTCATATTTACAATTAGGACCATCACATGCAACCATTTCACCGTATGAAACATTCCTACAGAAGCAATACAAATTTTGCTCATCTTCATCGTCATTGCCAAAACCGTCTCCATTTAAGAACTCTTTAGCGAAAACATCAGACTCAATTGAGACTTTTGCTGCTTCTCGCAATTGACTTGGATTGGCGTTATCTAAGGATAAGTTATCTTTTACTTTTAGCTTCTTTCTTCTCTTTTTTAATTTACCTTGTATTACATGTTCTTTATCTTCTGCGTTTCGTTTCTTCTTTTCTTTATCTACAATTACTGATCCTTCTCTTGATGCTGGTAAAGATTGATCTAGATTTTCATTTATTGGAGCCAATAGCCCATCATCTTCTAAAATTGTAATGTTTTCTTCTAATTCCTCAAGATAGCGACTTATTGTATACAAAATAGTATTTGCACTCCTACATTTTTCTTTTTGAATAGTTTCACATTTTTCAATTCTATCAGATATTTGCGAATATAATTCGTTTTCATTTGGAAATCTAGTAAGAGAGTCATATTGTCGTATATATTTAGCTAAACGATTATCATTAGAAATATAGTCTCTTTGGCTCTTTTGTAAAGATTCATCTTTATAACTGATCTCTTTAAGTAAATACTCAACCTCATTTTTTAAATTTGAAATATTATTAATCGTTTGTTCTAACACCGTCGTCGAATCCATAATATAGAAAAATTTACTGGTAGTTAAAAACAAAAAAAAACACTTATATTATAAAATTAAAGTATATCCCTCACGTTAAAATTGTGATTATATTGCTACATGTATTTATATATTCTTCATTCTAATAATAAAAATAACATATTCTTACAAAGTATTTCAATTTTTATTTAGGGAAAACCGTCATAGTATTACTTTTTCAATGGGCACGGCTGACAATAAAATGTCAAAAATAAACTGAAGCAAAGCTTTAATTGACATTAAAATTAAAGGCATCGAATAGTAAACAAAGGACGATTAAATTGATTATGGTCTCTATATATCACTTGAATGCAACTTAGAATCATTCTAGTTATTATCAGAAAATTAGTTTAGAGATATTTATTGAACTATTGTTGGACATCAAAAAAATAAACACATAATATATATTTGGCAAGAAAAGCCCTGTATACCTAACATATTATAAAATGTATTATAATAAAAATAAATGCGAAGAAAAATGTAATTAATAACGATACATTTAAGACATTACTGTTGAAGTCATCAATTTTTGGCAAAAATTCTCTTGTAAAATGGCTTCTCGTCATGCTTTAACTCTTCTACATCGTAACCTTCCTCTCTTCTTGATGGAGGAATCCATTTACTTGATTTCCATGCTAAGACACCTTCAGCATACATTTCATTTACTTCTTCTAATGTTAAGCCTTTAGTTTCAGGAACAATGAAGAATACAAAGAAGAATGCAAATACCATGCAACCCATGAAAACGTAACCGTAGTAGAAGTTAATTGCACTTGTGATGAATGGGGTGAAAAACGATATTAAGAAACCCCACATCCAATTACAAGCATTGGCAATTGCAATTGCTTTACCTCTAATTCTTAATGGGTAAGATTCGGAGACAATAACATATGCTATAGGTGCCCAAGTTGTTGCAAAAAAAAATATGAAGAAACAGGCAAAAACAATCATACAATTACCAGCACCTTTAGAAGTTGGTTGACCCATACCGTTTGGGTATAATCTAGTGACACCAACAGTTGAATAAACAAGATAACAACAAACCATTCCTACACATCCCCAAAGCAAACAATTACGACGACCAAAATGATCGACAGTATATAATGCAATAAAAGTCGAAAAAAAATTCACAACACCCAAGACAATTGCTGTTTCAAAGGAATCCTGTAAACCAACTGCTTGGAAAATTGTAGTACCATAGTAAAAGAAGTAATTATCACCAGTTAGTTGTTGAAGTGATTGAATCATCATACCCATCACAGTTCTACGAAACATAGCTGGCTTACCAGTAACCAATTCACTCCAGTTTGCAGACCCTGCCAACTTTTCTTCTTCAACAGAAGCTTCGTACTTTTCAAGCTCAAGTAAAACTAATGGAGAGTTACTTGAAGTTTTATTAGTCTTGGCCAGAGCTTGTTTTGCATCTTCAGTTCTTCCTACTTCAACTAAATACCTGGGTGATTCAGGAACAAAAGTTAAGCCAAAAATCATAAATAGAGCCCATGCAAACGAAATACCTAAAGGAACTCTCCATTGTACAGAGTTAGAATAATTTTTAGTACCAAAATTAGCACAGTAACCTAAAAAGATACCGGCAGTAATCATCAGCTGATAGCATGACACTAAAGTTCCTCTTAGTTGTTTTGGAGCCACTTCTGAAATTAGCATTGGCGATAAGACAGCAATTCCTCCCACACCCAAACCGGAAATAATTCTCCCAATAAAATATTGATACCATTTATCAATACTAGCAATTTGAATAACTATTCCGATTATATAAATAGAGACAACGGATGTCAACCCAATTTTACGACCATATAGATCACCAATTCTTGATAGTGTAATACCTCCAATTGCACAACCAATATTAAATATTGACACAATTAAACCAGTCCTCACGTTAGATAAGTAATGTGAACCATCTGGCCTGGTTTGCCCAAATCTCCTAATAAAATCTGTCTGCCTAACAAACCCAGAAATTGTACCAGTATCCCAACCAAAAACAAATCCACCAAAAGATACCATAACACAGCAAATGGCAACAAAAAATAAGTCCTTCTTTGGTTTGTGTTCAATCTGTAAATCTGCATTTCTTTCTAGTTGAGTTAACTCATCCTTATCATTCTCACTTTCGTTATTAGGTGGTAGTAATCCACCAGGTTGTGTTTGGGTAGTTGTTTTACTTTGAGGAGAAGCAACATAATTTGAGTGATCAGACATTTCCCTTGAAACATCTGTATTTCCACTGCCAGTTTGTTGTATAGCGGGTTTTAATTCTTCTGTTCTATTATCAATATTTGACATCTTTAGAAACCACTTTATTTGGTTTACACTATAAATGAAAACTGTATTAAGATAGATATATATTTGGAAGTAAGAAGTTTTATACATCTACCTATTTAAGTATAATTAACTATATATATATTTAGGCATGAGAGTCTCTCAAATGAGAATGAAAGATGAGATATTTCCATATAAATTGGTTGTAACTCTCGACTATTTGAGGTAGTGAGAAACCTTCTTGGACTAACAATAATTATATATTTTTAAGAAGAGGAGGTGTTTCTTCGAATATCCTTCTGAGTTCTGAACGGTCTTACTTCTTTTTGATCTTTTAGTGAAGCTGAATACACCAAAATACACTGGCGCTAAATGTTAATAAATAAGGGTTTAAATCAATTATTTTGCTTTAAAAAATTGCTTTAAGTCTAGATTTTTGCTTTCATCATATACCAATCGTCTCATTCAGCAAAATATTATTATTTCAGTGTCACTTTAAGTAATAATATGCATTATTTTTGGTAATGGTCTTCAGTTACAAGTAATGGCTATTCTTTTTTTCACTGAATTTAAGGGTCCCATTCATTAAACGTAACAAAGGAAGACCATCACTTGAGGTGTGACGTGATTGATTTACACCTTTTGAGGTTCAACATTATGATTTACTGCCTTTGATATTCAGCTGGTGTCCACGAAAGCCAAGAAATATGAACAGTATAGTAGTTATTCATTGGCAATAAGTGAGAAAGTCAACGATTTGAAAAGACGATGTTAAATGTAAGTATGAAAATTTTATCTGTCCCTTCTTAATTAATGGAAGGGTACTCTGATCAGTTTTTTTATATTATAAGTGCATATGATGCTAGTGATGTCGTACATTGGTTTCTTTTTAGAGCTGCAACAAAGAAAAGTTAAAACTATATTATAATTTGACAGTCAAAAGTTCCAGAACCAAACAACACAAATACTTATATACGTGATATAAAGGTATAAAAAAATTTATTTTATCATTTTAACAATATATAATTTAATTATTATGCATTATATATTATATTTGTCTATTAGAGTAGGGGTATTAATATTTTAGTTTACTGTACAATTAAACTAAGGCAATGCTAAATTAGGTGGTTGCAAATAGGATACAATAATTGAAAAAAATTATCATCAGAAATAAAAAATAAAATCTTAGATTTTATTTCTTTTTTATTCTTCGTTGTAGGATTCTTCAGTTACAACATCTGATTCAGATATAAAAGTAACTTCAGCCCAACCTAAACCTTTCACTTTTTCGCCACCATTAATTTTAAGATAAAATTTATCTTTAGAAGCGTATTGATATATATATGGTTTCGTACCAGCAATACCAGAGACAATGCTTTTAACAAATTGTGGAATTTCATCCATAACATCGACTCTTTCAACTAAATTATCTAACTGACCTTCAACAACGGCAATAAATTTATCATCATCACTAACTTCATCATTAGCAATTTGTTCATTAGTAACGCTTGCCTTTAAACCTTCGAAATTAATGCAGATATTTTTTGGAACATTCCAACCAACGGAATCAATTTCGGAATTTAAATGTTGATAATCGTTATTAATACAAACGGACAATACTTCTTTTTCATTACTAATGATACCGATAGAAACTTTAGTGTTAGCATATGATTTTGGTGTAACAAATTCCATTAATGAAGCTGAGTATTCTTTAGAATGGAAATTTAAGAAATTCCAAGATTTAGCAGCATGATGTGGTTTCATACCTTGGAAGGCCAGAACAAATAATGAATATACATTATCATCTTCAGTAAATTTAAAATTAACATCTTCCATAGGTATTTCACTTTCTTCATCATCTTCTTCACTGTTTTCTTCATCGGCTATATCTTTATTTTCTTCTGATTCTGCTGTTTCTTCAACTTCCATTGGTTTCTTTAAATCAATAGTACCGGTAACAGAATTTCTTGGCCAAAATACGTGTCTCATTGAACCCCATGGTTCTTCCAAGTTATCACCATAAAAGGTAGTTGGGTCTTCACCAACTTTAACACCTTGAACAAGTCTTTTAAATTGTAGATCAATAACAGATTGTTCATTAACGCTAGACTTAAAATGGTATTCATCACCTTCTTCATTTAAAATAACAGAAAGATTATCAGCGTAAAAATTGGCACCTTCAATTCTAAAGTTTTCTAACTTAGTTGAAGTCCATAAATTTAATTCCTTTGGATCATTAGAATTGTAGATTCTAAAAGTAAATTGTGCTTGGGTATGTAAACCAACAATACTTGAATGAATAATTTGAGCAAAACCTAAAACACCATTTTTCAAATTACTGAAATAAAAAGTTGCTGTTTCAACATTTGTATATTCTGGTTGTAACCAGGATAGATCTTCTTTTTTTAATTCGACAAATGGTTGTTCTTTATTTTTAATTACTCTATCAGTAGCTGAATGAATATATTCTTCACCATATTCAGGTTCAGCAATACCAGTAACAGCAGAAATACCACCTTGGATCCACTTTAGCATATTGGTTATCTTAATATAATAAAAGATTAGCTTCTGTTTTTTTTTCTGTACTCTTTCAAAAATTGACTGAACAACGTTTTAAGCACTTTATCTAAGCTGAAAGTATTCAAATCTACTATCACAGAGTCAGATGTAAGGATCTTATTAATAAATATATAGAACTTAAATAAAATTACATTAAATAATAGATAAAATAAATTTTCGTAATAAAATATTTTAATGTTTGTTTCCATTGTAACTGGTATATTTCCTCTTTAGTGAAAAATTTCGTTGAGCGATGAGCAGGGCTTAAGCGTGAAAATTTAGTGAGTGTAAAGTGAAAAATTTCCATCAACGAAAAGCTTGAAGAAGGTGCTGCAGTGCTGCAATACGACAGCTTGAATTGAGGAAAATTGTAACTCTATCAGTTCTGAAATATCTGTAATTGATTGTCCCATCAAATTGATATACATTATTTGATGCTTTTGATTTTTTCTTATTTAAGTAGAAGTTTAGTGGAACTGATCTTATTTCCTGCAATCTTCGCATTTTGCCAATTAGGTATCTGGGTCAAAGAACCAGAAGATAAAAGAAAAAATTGTAATATTCTTTCTGTATATTCTTTTACATAAGCTATTGTCTCAGCAATTTGCTGCTTTCGTTTCTATTTTTGTATTTTGAAAAATTGAACAGTTGACTTCTTGATTATCAAATTTTTCTTTTCGATGAAAGCTGTCTTTGTTGTAAATAAAATCTAGATTCATTTTTTAATGCTTGTAAAGACACTGGAGATCCTTCTAAAAATGTTGTAGACCCTAACCCAACAGTTGTTCGACCTTTTACAAATGCAACATCAGCTTTCACATCAAATTGTGTAACATTTCGATAATCTGGTTTTATTGAACTTAGTGTGTTAGAACTATTGCTTTCATTTGTCAATGTATAAAAGTTATTTGCTTGATTGTTGATATATTTAAAATCATATGCATCATCAAGGTTAGCTCTACCAAATATTTCATCTAATCTTGAACTCTTGCTTTTATTTCCAGTGATCATATTATTTGGGCTATCTGCTGGAAATGCTGCGACAGGAGCAGATTTAACGTTATTGTTTCTATATGGTGAAACAGCATCAAAAGGACCATCGTGATGGAAGGAATTACCAAATAATGGAGTAACGTCTAATTTATCAATGGTGTCAACATTTTTGGGGATAGTTTTCTTTTTTCTTTCATGTTTTTTGGAACGACGACTTCTACGAATACTATCATGATGTGACTGAGTTGGTTTATGATGAATATGTTGATCTTTACTTTTTGTATCAGTATTGTAATTTTTAAATGGCTTCTCTTCCTTTTCTTTCAAAAAGGGATTCTTGTGACTATTCATTCTTGTTACTTCCTCGTAAGTTGGTAGATCTGTTAAATCATTGGTTATATTTGAAGTTCCATTATATTCTGCAGTAGTAATACTATTTGAATGATTTTTAAAAGGGTTGTTTCCATTCGAATTTGTTTTTCCCATCTTGCATGTACGTATATTCGAGTAGTTGAAGTTGTTAAGATTTACTTCTTTTCTAACGTATTTTTTTTAAAATTAAGATAATTAACTTTTACAAAATAAGAATAGTAAGTGTTACAAAAATCTTAAATAATATAAAGGTCATTTATGTTCATCACTCAAACTTTCATAATTTATATATCAATTATAATTTGAATGTAACTGATATTTTGATCCTATTTAAGGAAATGTTTTGTTTAAACATTCCTGTCACTTCCTCTATAGTTTGAAACCGATGAGCCTGTAAGTTCAATAGCAATAGTTTAAATATTATTCGGCTATCAGCAGAAATTTCAATAGCGCCGCATTTGGGAACTCAGCCTGCATATTGAAAAGTGTTGAAAGAAACTATCAAGAAAGTGACTACTGTGACAATCCCAAGTATTGATATATATTTCTATTACTGGTATACCTTTAATAGTATGTCTAAGATTTTGGGTTTTATAAGCAATTGAAATAATTAAGAAACTGTAAACAGGACTACGAATTTATTAGGCATATAATTATGCTCTATTAATAGTATTACATAGTACACATCTAAAATTAAAAAAATATCCAAGAAAAAGCTTATTTTCTAAAATTGTACATATTTTTGATGGGCATGATCAGATTCAGTAACGGACGTTGATCTGACAAAATCTTTATTTGTTACTTGTGATTTAGAGGTACGGTCTAAGGACAATAAATACCTATCTAATGAATCAATCTTGTTAATAGTCTGATCTTCAACTAAAATATCATTCATTACTAAACCATAGTAAGGATCCACGTTTGGTCTTAGTGGAATTAATGGAATATATCTTTTATTAGTGACTTGACGCCAATTTTGCATTACTTCACCAACTTTTTTATTTATACGAGAATCAACTTTTGGTAATCTATTTTCAAAAAATTGAATTTGGTTATATTGGATATATGGATCTACTGCAAATAAATCTGTTAGTAACATTTTATTTGTGTTTTCATTAAACCAAATGAAAACCTTTTCACCATTGAAAATCAAGTAACAACCGCCATTAACGATGCTTGTATTTGAATTTTTAACAGTTAAATTTTCTAATGAAGAAGTTGATATTTGTATTAATTTATAATTTGAGTCATAAAAAGACAAATCTCCGCCAACAAGAGGTACATGCAATGGGATAATTTGTGGGTAAAGTTTGTACGACAATTCCGCTTGGTTGAATAAACGAATTTTATACAAATCATATAGACGGCTGTTACCACGAGCACTTTTCAAATTTGGTCTAAACAACTCAGATTTTTGAAATGATAATAAATAGGTTGGTAATGTTTTTAAAGTATCTGCCAATACAATTTGTGATTGAGAATTACCGCTGACCAAAGCTCTAAACTGTGTAACAGCATCTGTTAAATCACTGTCGATTGATTTTCTTATTTTAATAATATCAAAATCATCTAATGATTCGAGTACTTTATTAATAGTTAATCTCATAACAACATTTTGATTCACGTATTTGAAAATTTCATTCATATGATTAGTAACAGGAGCAGAGGTATTTATTGAACGAACTTTTCTGACACCGTGAACATCAGTATATAATAATGCTGCTTGGAAATATGAAGTTGAATATTCCTTCAACTTTCCTGTATATTTCAATAAGACATTTAAAGTTGTATTAGTAGTAATAACTGGGAAAATAGGATCATTGTCGGAGTAGTTAGAGCTTTCTGAATAATATTTTTCAACAGATAATCCATCTGATGAACGAATTTTTAATTGCGCTTGATAACCTTTTATGCTAGTTACATTATTTAAAATGTCTTCGGACAAAATTATATTGTCACGATCAAAGTGAAATTGTGGGTAGTATTTTAGATCACCAGAGGTAACAGAAACTGGATGACCAACGGTAGCAACATCTGCAAATCCAGATCCTGTAATATATAAATCTAAAGAAATGCATGATTTCAATAATGATTTTGAAATCTTATTATAGAAATCGTCATCACATTTTAAAGAATTTTTTGTAACATCAACTTTCTTCGATTTCAAATTACCTTTACCAGTTATCGGTAAAGATCCTAATGAACAGATAATTTTACCACCTTGACCACCAGTAATAGTGTCTAATGCTAATTGGGCGGCCTCCAATGCAGAACCATAGCAATTTTCTCGAGTGTGATTAGGACCTTCATTTGTGATAAAATCGATAAAGCCATTTAAAATCATATCAATTGTGTTTTTAGATTCTGCTGGGTTAACAAATAATCCTTCGAAAAATGGTAAAAATACGTCATTAATTTCGGTAATAATAAATTCATTCGGATTTTCTAAGTCAGCTTGAAGAGAGTGAAATTTCAGTTTACTATCATAAGTTATGATTGCAATTTTACATTTTGGTTGGTTTTCAGAAAGATAGTTAATAGATTTTTTTATACCTTCAATTACTGATAAACTAGCTCCATTTTCATTAGCAGAGATAGACACATCAATTAAAAACACATAATGTAAGGGTAAAGTATCTTGTTCGGAAATATAATTGTAAGTAGATGGGACTAAGAAGTCCACTGAACCACTAAACAATTCAGCTTTTGAAGAATAATCAGATCTTTTACCATCTTGAGCCAGTGGGACAAATTGTTCAGGATTTAACTTCATCTTCACATTGCAGATGCTACAAATAACGAATGCTTCATAAGTAAATTGAAAACTTGGGTTAACATATGCTCTACATCTTCTACAACGCAACGGTTCAGTACCATTCTCTAGTTCAATTGTAGATATTGATTGATCAGGAATTAATTGAGCAAATGGTTGAACTGTTAAACCTAATGGTATTTTTGAAGCAGATCTTTTATGATCTTCAGTGGGAATTCTATACATGGACAAAGATAATTGACGAGGATCACATAAACCTTCATCTGCACAATAGAAAGCAGTTGTAGGTAGAGGAGGTAATGCATCTCTTTTAGTCTCGAAAGTTTTAGTTAAATAAAACAATTGATCTTCCCATCTTTGAGTCGCTAGAATACGAGACATATTTTGAATTGGTAATGAATTAAAATTTGGTTGAACGAATGGTGATTCAAAAGTATCAGCACCAACGGACGTGGTCGGAGATAACATAGATACAGGAGCTTCTAGAGTTGGTGAATTGAATTGTATTGGAGTGAATACAGATGGGGTGTCAAAACCATTAGGTTCGCTCGAAGGTTCTTCTGATTGCAATTGTGCAGTTGGAGGAAACATCATAGATGGTGGTGAGCTTAAATTTCCTGTTGCAATATTATGGAAAGCTCTATTTGGTCTTCTATGTTTCCTAGTTGGAGAAAGATTAGTACTACCAGTATCCAAAGATAGTGCAGACATTGAGTTTGCCAAATTGTTATTAGGCAGCATATTCAATTTATTATATTTTATATATATATTGTTTAAATAATTATCAAATTGATGATACTAATCAGAATAATGTTGACAACAGAAAAAGAGGGAAAAAAAATAGGAAAAATTTCGAAATGTTCCTTATATACGTCAAACAATGTGTAAGTATGTCAGAATAAAATATGAGTAAGAGTTTTTAAAAAATACAGGAAACACAAAAATATGAAATATTGGATTAATTAATCGAATTCTTTTAAAAAATATCAGGGCCCTGTCAAAATATATTTATCAACTCAAAAAAAAAATTAAACAAATCCAAGTTGATTTATTTTTCAATTTGTCTGTATTGCTGATCTTGAACAATTGAAAATATATTTAATGTATGTTTCTCAAAGTTCAACCAATTAACCAACTCTTTTCAAAAACTCTCTCTATCTTTCTTATTTGACTCGTATAAATAAAATTAAATATTTTCACTTTTTCTTTTTGCTTATATTTTCTGGTACAAAAATTGTCGGAAAAATCGTACATCACTTTTCATTTTACTGCAAGCTGAGAAATTAATTATTAAAAATTTAGACAAATTGTCTATCGAATTTGCTCGAGAAAAACGAACAATTGAAAAATTCTGAAACTAAACAGTGAAATAGTGAGATGAAAATTTGAATAGAGATGGGAATACGATGGAAAATAAGTACATTTTAGTACAGAAATCTTGCGGGGGGAATGCAAATGAATGTACTGGACTTGTCGGTTCTCAGCAGTGAGTGTTTTTGGGAGAAAAATGAAATATTATAATGGTAATGAAACTATTATATTGCGAATATAGTACATTATTGATTATTATTATTGAATTGTGGTATATATTTCTACATGTGTACACATGTGTATGTGTATTTGGATATATAAAGAATTATGAGGTGGTATGTTTGTTAAACATGACAGTAATAATGGTATTAATGTGGTATTACAATAAACTGGTTTGTCCGTTAGATTGTTGTTTGATGAACCACCAGCAACTTATGCAGTTGTAATTTTTGTAGTTTTGTGGCTATAATTATTATAGTAAAATAAATTCATTGATAAACTTGCAAACGTATTTAATGAAGTTTTTTCACGTATTTGTAGTTCTTGCAATAAAATAAAATGCTCTGAAGTTTGTCACAATCCTGTTTGAATTTAAAGATCTTGTAAATTTATTAAAAAAATTTTGAATTTTATCAGACTTTTCAGAATTATTATTAAAATTTGCATATGGGATATAACCAGATGATATTACTAAAATGTCTGTACTCGATGAAAGTTTCGTCGTTGTACTTTTTCTACTACTTTTAGTGGAAATAGTAAGAGTAGAAGTTCAAGTTGTAATCGAGCTTGAAACAGGATTACTTGAATTAGTTGAGCTCGGACTTGAACTTAATATATTCAAAGTTGACTTAGAAGCTTCCTTCTTCTGAAAATGTTTATTAACTGTAAAGGATATGCTGTTTGATGAATTTTGCGCTGGTCTTAATGCTTGAGCAACAGCCATTAACCCACCATCATTTTCCATAGCAATATATAATTTCTTTAGGAAGGATGAATCTAAAACATCGTACCCTATATGAGTGTTATCATTTACGTGTAAAAAGCATGCTTGCCCATTGTTGTTAAAATATTAGTTGATGAAAGTAACTCAATGACAGGTATACTAAATGTGTTATTGTTGAAAGTAAATTGAAGTTTTACGCCCATTAAAGCAAATGCATATGGCACCACTCATTTTTCTAATAAGGGAATATAGGTAGCTTCTAATTGAATTGCATTTGAAAAACAGTTTCAATAACTAAGTAGCTATTTATTTCTCCATTGTTTATCAATGCAGCTTTATTGTATTTGCTAGAATAGTCGCAAAAGTTTTCACTTTACTCTTGGTAACTAGGTATGAGAATAAAAAGTAGAAAACAATTGAAAACCAATATTTTTATTGAAAAATACATAAATTAAAACTATCTTGATACATGCAATTGTTGTCTATGTTGTTGAAAAAGCATTTTTTTTCAGAAAGGTAGGTAAACAAGGTATATGACGTCTAGTGGGGCTATCACACTCAGAACTTACTATAAAAGCCGGTGAGATCTATAAGGACCACAATTAGTGACAAATGGTGAATGTATGCTTATACCTTTATGTAAAACACAGTCTAATAAAGTAAATATGGTGGCACTTATAAACTAACTTGCCAAATAAGTAACTTTGATGGTTTATGAGTGACGAATGAATCAATAGAGTGGTAGAGCCAGCAACTATTTTGTAATGTTAAATATTAAAATTATTATAGTTGCTTATTCATTGATTGTTTGTAACTTAAGTAACAAAACAGATGCATGTTTGTTGCCTACGTCTAAGTAATTATTGTATCAACTATCTATATTTCTATTGCTTTCCAGCTACAATAATAAATGATTTATTTACATCAATTCACTCAGATATATACGTATCATCCTGTTTCTCTTTATTCGCATTGGCTTCATCAGTTTTTGCTTCTATTTTCTTTTCCTTCATTAAGTTAATATTTTTAGGCACAATATTTGTCATTTTGTCATTTATTTCTTTTGAATATTTTGCATTGTGTGGCTTTATATAATTAACAAGTTCGTACAGAACAAAAGCAACAAATGCAGTTCCAATTATCTTTAATAGGTCTTTATTTTCATCAATAAAAGATTGATCGAAAACAGAAGCGTATTTATTACTCATACCTGCAAATTTTGGTGAGTATTTATTTACAGTAGGTGGCTGTTCAAAAACTCTATTGTTCTTTTCAAGGCCACTTTTTAAAAAATCACCTTTAAAAATATCATTAAAAATTCTTACAGGAACAACTGTATCGTATGAGGTAATTTTACCAGGACTTAGAGATGTATAGAAAATAGTATGGACTGGTGATGGTAATTGAGCAATCACTAACCTTAAAAATTTATCGTTCGATGTAATAGCTTCGATTCTTTCATCAATTTCTTCTGGCATCTCATCAAAGTCTATTTGAATAATTCTTTTCTCAGTATCAATATAAGGTTCAAAATCATCTGTGGAATTTCCATTTATTTTTATCGACTTGTTAATTCTACAGTACTCTTTCAACTGATTAATTAAATCCTTATATGTATCTTCATCTAAATTTTCAACTTTTTCAAATTTAACAGAAGTAGAACTCTGCCTTACATATTGTTTCAATGATTTGAAGTAATCTTCATGATATAAAAAGTCTGTTCTTCTCAGCCCAGGTTGGTTAACAAAGACATAGACATCTGAATTACATGATTCAAAAAAATCTTTTGCAACTCTTTCAAAGTTTAAACTTGATAATTTAGTCACCGGATCATAACTTTTGGGAACATTTGGAAGTTTATTTATTAGTTTATGAGAGAATAAAATCGCCGGAACATCTGTTTGGTCTTGTAACGTTTCGCTAGCCTCACCTAAGTAGGCTAAAAAGACAAACAGGCTGACAAGAAAACGAAGCATTTTGTAGATGTGTATTCTAATTATAACTGGTAATAATATACTTAGAAGCAAGGTCAATTGGTTATAAAATAAAAACTTTAGGAAGAAACAATTATTCAGAATAGCCTTTAAAATTTTGATTTCTTTTTTAATAGATGGTTTTGAATTTCTCAAATGCAATGTGCCGATGAAGGCCAATCTATAACATAAAATAATTAATATGCACAAAGGATGTGAATTTACGCATTTATAACAACCATTAAACTAATTGGTTACCTTGAAGCTAAAGAAATTAGATATATTGATTGTAATTATTATTAAATTATTACTATAAAGATATAATGCCATCATCGGCATTCTCTTCTTCTGAAACACCGATCAACTTCTTCCATATTTAACATTTTTTTCTTCTCTTACATCTTTTGACCAGTAAAAAAATATTATCTTGACGAATAAAAAATCTAACTTTGATAACAAAACGTAACAATTATCTATAAATAAAGAACATTAATTATTATAATACACATTTTTTTATAGTTATTTACAGTTTCTATATAGTTTAGAGTATTAGATCAATCAATTTTTTATGATTTTATATCATGAATCATGCCTTCAAGCTCAGTTATTACATTATCAAATAAATATTCATTTTGAACGGATTCTTCGTTAAATTGGTCACCTTCAAATAAATCTTCTTCTAGAACGCTCTTAGTATCTTCTGTATTCAACTTTTCTAATTGTGATTTATCGAAACCACTTGGAAATTCCCAATTGTATTTTTGAATTATATTTATTAGACGCATATGTTTAATTTCAAATCTTCCATTTAATATTCTTTGGTACCAGTTTTTTGCCTCTGATTCATTGAAGAATTTCAGATTACGGAAAACCATTGCTGTACAAAACTTGAAATCCAGTGAACAATGTTGCTCTTCCATCATTCGAAGAATAACAGAAATATCACCATTGGTCAATTGGTAATTTTCATATATAACTAGTGAAAATAAAGAAGAAGAGGAATTATCCATTTTTAACTTTTCGAGAATATTAGTTTTGTAAAAATCCATTAAAATATCATAAGAAAGTCTGTCATCTTTCAAAGAATAGCGTACATGGTATAATATCACTTTTAAAATAGACACAGAATAACGCCACTGTGTATTGCTATCAATATCCTCCTTTAAAGTACTTCTCAAATAATTCTTATATTTTCTGTAAAGATCCAAGATCAATTCTTTGTACAACTTTTTATCAAAAGTTTTAAAATTTACTGCTAACAACAATGAATATAATTCCGTCAGAACTGGAACAGGGGGGATAATGTTCAAAGATGCCGAAACAGGAAGAACTTTATCAAGATTCATATATTCTTTTTGTAAATCTTGCTCATCCAATATATCAGGTTTCCCATGGAATATCCATCCCCATAAACCAAGCTTATTCAGTAGAATAGGAGAATAACTAGAACTATAAGCAGAAAGAATATATTGCGTACTCAATTTTGTATCATGGAATGAGGTAATAGCTGATAGTAACTGCCCAGAAATAATTGTTGTAAATTTCTTTGACTTATTCAATGAGGAATTATTAATCAACAAAAAAAGCTCAAATACTTTTTCATGCATATTTTTAGAGTTCAACAATGATACTAAATTTGAGATGGGTCTATGCATATTTTCAAGAGAATTCCGTATTTTGGAATGTTTTTTATATTCAGAATATATGTCTTTATTCCCTTCTAATTGCTTTATTTGTGATGTGGTATTTCTCAATGTATCCATGAAAAGCTCAAAATTTCCGGTGGAAGCCAAATAGTTTGTTAAAGTACTATTAAACATTAAAAAAGCTGTACTTGGATCTAAAGTTTTACGAAGCGGCATGTTTGCTTTAGAGAGGTTTTCAATACTCTTCAACACTGCTGATAAGTAAAAGTCCATAAACCTAAAATCCTTTTTTTTAATTTGGTTGTTTATTATCAATAATATTGTTTCAAAGCTATTAAGTTTGCAAAATTTTGTAAAAAAAATATCTTTGTGAGAGTCATCATGTAAAAATATTTTGAAAGATGCTAATTGTGATTCCAATTCCGATCCATTTAATAGTTGAGTTAACATACTCAAACTGTATTTTGTAGTTCCAAGATGAATATTATTTTGAATCAAATAGTAATAATGATCAAAAAACTTTTCTCTGTCAATATTTTCTAAGAACCATTTATGGATTTCAGAAGGAATAAACCTTCCGTATTCCTTACTTACTAAAGGATAAGCTTTATTCTGAAATTGAATCACGTTATATAATTGATTTTTCTTTTCGTCAATTGACAACTTTGAATCATAAATTATATTATTCATACATTGTATAAATAAATACCGTTGTTTTTTCCCCGTATATCTTAATAAACACATTCCAATCTTAGACGGATTTGAAGAGTTTGCCATTAATTTAGATAGAATAACAGAATACCTCTGCTTGAAAGTCCTAATTAATTTATTTTTAACAAGTTTCATTTCCTTTGGGTCATCAATTTCGTTAATTAAAGATAGTAAACTAACTACATGTTGTGGAGAGGGTTCACAAAAGCTTTTTGGTTTTGTAGTTCTTAATAGTTCCCTTATTTTATCATATGTAGGATATGATATGATAGCAGTTGTTGTGCTGGCATGTCGTATAAAAGATAAGTTAGATATAAATAAACATTTTATCATCACATACACAGCTTCATATGTAACCAATTTATTGAGTATCAGAATTTTACCATCATATTCCCTATATTTAATATCTAAATTCATCATCTAAAAGGTTGACTAGATTTAAATCTTCTTATTATTTGAAATTTAACAATCATATTATACGAATATGATTGATCATGAAAATTGAATCAACAATAAAACTTCTTAGCATTAAAAGAAATCACTGGAGAGATTGGATAAAATCATTTAGCATTTCTATAAAATATATAAAGACCTTATTATATTTGAAATCAGATAAATAATCCGACTTAGTGTAAAGTTGATATTTTGGATTTGAATATTCAGATATTTGATAACGTTACTTACACTTCTGATTCATTTGAACTTTAAAATTTTAAGCGCTCATACAAAACCATTATATTGATTTACTCTATTTATTCATATTTGGGTTTACTGAAAAATATAATTTTAAAATCTTAACCAGCCTAGGTGTATTAATAATATTTGAACAATTATCTGGGTCTCTTTTTTTAATTCCAAAATTTAAATCGTCGTTTCTTGATGCCAACATCAAGAAAATCAAGCATAACGGCCAACCCAGATGGGATAGCATATAATGCTAATAAAGAAATAATAAGCAAACCAAAACCAAATACTTCACCTTCAAAAAGAGATGGTGATGTATGTTCCTCATTCAAGAGAACTGAAGTTATTGGAAGAGGTAAATTCGGTATTGTATATAAAGGTTATCACATCAAAACCAAGAATGTTTATGCAATTAAAGTGCTTAATTTGGATTCCGAATCTGAAGAAGTTGAGGATGTTCAAAGAGAGATACAATTTCTAGCATCACTTAAACAAGTACCTAATATTACACGTTATTACGGGTCTTATTTGCAAGACACTCACCTTTGGATTATCATGGAATATTGTGCTGGTGGTTCACTTCGAACATTATTAAGACCTGGTAAGATTGACGAAAAATATATAGGTATAGTTATGAGAGAAGTTTTAACAGCATTACAATATATTCATAAAGATAATGTAATCCATAGAGATATTAAAGCGGCAAATGTTTTAATCACTAATGAAGGTAAAGTCAAGTTGTGTGACTTCGGTGTTGCTGCAAAATTAAATCAATCTAGTTTAAGAAGACAAACAATGGCAGGAACTCCATATTGGATGGCTCCTGAAGTCATTATGGAAGGTGTTTATTATGATACCAAAGTAGATATATGGTCATTAGGTATTACTGCATACGAAATCGCCACCGGAAATCCACCTTATTGTGAAATTGAAGCGTTAAGGGCTATGCAAATGATAACAAAATCAAAGCCTGCAAGATTAGAAGGCAGAAGTTATAGTTCCCTACTAAAAGAATTTATTTCTTTATGTTTGGATGAAGACCCAAAAGAAAGACTGTCTGCAGACGAACTTCTCAAATCAAAGTTTATCAAAACCCATAGAACAACACCAACTTCAGTCCTAAAAGAACTTATATCAAGGTACTTGATTTTTAGAGATAAGAGTACAAATGTACGAGAGTCTGTTTTCATTGGAGATGATGATGTTGCTAATGAGGGCAAAGAAGATAAAAATAAACATGTCAATGATAATTCAAAGGAAATTAACACAGATAACACAGATGAAGTAGTCGATGTCAAATGGGATTTTGATTCATTAAGTTCTAGTGAATATATAATCGAAAATGAAATTAATATAGATTCTATTCCTGAAGAAGGAACCTTAGATTGGTCTAAACCTGATTCTGATCAATTCAATTTTGCATATCCAGATGAGGACCAAATTTATTATCAAACAAATAATATCAATACTCAAAACATACGAAGAAACTACCAGGATTCAACTATGGGGAAGAACGTACAAGGTACTGTTGCGTACAATTCAACCATAAATACACCATTTTCTCAAGCATTAACTTCTAATAATTTTACAAGCAAAATTTTACAAACAGGTTATGGCAATACTGGCATTACTGGAACCCATGGTACTAATACCATCGCTAATAAAAATACTGAATCAAGGGCAACAAAACAGTTAATGCAGCTTTTTGATGACAACGTTGTTATCAATGAGGAAGTTGATTTAGAGGGTGATATCCATAACATATCAAAACCACACTCTGTTATTCCGACCGGGTCAACTGAATTACAACATCCAGGCATTCTAAGTTCGGCAAGCACTAGTTTAATGAGACCATCCCTCAATTTAGCTTCGGGCAGTTCATTCCATAGCAAAAGTACTACACATTTACCTACTTTACAAACAAAATTCAGTAAAACTTTACAAGGCCCTGGAAGTGTTGTTACTTCTGTTGCAACTCCAATTGAAATTGAAATTCCTGAAGAGCTTCCTGTAAGTGCTATTGTTACTCCTTTATCAACAGAAGTTCCAAACATTGAAACAAAAATTAGATCATCCACTGTTTCAAATAACAATACATCACACTCAGTTCATCCTGTAGTAAGCAGAAGATTAACAGTAAGTGGTAGCACGTCAAGTGCAAATTCATCCAATATGAATAGACATGATATGGTTTTAAACAAACCATATATTGATGATGCTAACAACAATAATATTTCATCATCTAATTCGCTAGCAAATTCTGAACTGAACAAAGCGGGATCTACTAAAGTAAATAGGAGAACTCCATCTCCACCGCCAATACGGTTAGTTACACACTCTACAGCATCTCCGTCTAAAAAGATTACAAACTCACCAAAGTCTTTGAATACGCATTCTTCAAATATGATGATGGCTAACATGATTAATGTTGAAGGGAAGGACGTTTCAGGAGCCTCATCATTACAATTACACAATTCAACTAGTGCATCTTTGTTTAGTCCAAATGTTAATATACCAACCAGTAATAGTGGCAAAGAAAATAAAGTTAGTAGAGTAACAAGGGATTTTAAAAGAAATAACCCAAATTTAAAATTACAAATGCCATTACCAACAACAGCTGTCTCCAATACATTATTAGATTCAACATTAATTAATACATCAGTTCCAGTAACAAATAGCAACAGTGCAAATTTTTCTGGTAGTAATTCTAATAGTAGTAACATTACTGCTAATACTATTAATAATAATGATACAACAGCTAATAATGAAAATATCAATCAATTTGGATTTAATACTAGTAGTGCCTCAACAATTCCTGTATCAATGACACCAATAAGTGAAAAACATATTGATTTTGGTAGTAAACTTAAAAGAAGTGTAAGTTTTAATAAAAATAGATCAAATACAATTGTTGAAAATCCTTTACAATTAATTCCAACTACTAGTTCAAATTCAAATTCAAGTAGTAGTAATAGTAATAGTTTAATCAATGGGAATAATATGAATATCACGACAAGTGCTACAAATAATACTACAAACAATCAAAATATTACTAATAATAATGTGATTAATACAAATAATAATTCATTAGAAAATAATGAAAATATTAATAATTACTCATTATTAAATAATGAAAATATTAATATAAATAATAACAGTAATAATTCATCAGAAAATGCATATATTATGAAACCACCACCGAAATCAATTTCAATGGATTTATTTTCAGATTTTAATGTTAATATTACAAATACAAATACTACAACAACAGAAATTAATAAATGGGTTGATCGTAAACCAAAAGTATTAGAAGAATTAGAAAATTTACTAAAATTATACGAAGAAAATTTACCTGCATTAGAAAATTCATTAAAGAAACAATTAATTACTGAAACGAATTCAATAGATGGAAATAACAATAATAACACAAATACTACTGTTACCACTAGTACTAGTACTACTACTACTAGTACTGCAATTAATAATAATAATAATAATAAAAGTACATCTATTGACTCGAACATACTTTTAAATACTATACCAATCACTGAATAATAGACATAGACATCCATACATAACCAAATATTATATATCTCATACATATATAAACAATATAAACATTTTAACACAACCATTATTGTGCCTATCTTCCAAAAAATGCACTAATACACACTCTCTTATTATGTAAGTTCACTTTTCCCCTCCCATACATTCAATATTGACAAAGGTGAAAAAGAGGTAAGTGCCGATCCGTGGAATGTCCATATTACACATCCGTAACAAAGCAAGAAAAAGTACTTATCACTTTACCCCGGGCCTTTTGTGTCTTTCTGTCACCTCAAAAAACAGCACTCCACCCACACACAACATACCGAGCGCTGTTTACCCACACTGAGAAATGGGGAAAAAGAGAATCATTTCTATAAACAGCAACAAAACCCTCAAAAGGGCACAACAACGCCTAATGCCCTACTCGGCTCGTACGTTTTGATATTTACGCAAGATTACGGCAGATACACAAACACACAGACAAAGAAGGCAGATCTCACTTCTTTCTGATTCTTCCTAGTTCTCTCAATCTCGTGTTGCACGGTTGCAACCGTGCAACCGTGCAACCGTGTGGGTCTTAGATTTAGGGATACCTATTCCGGCTACGATCGCCGTGAACGTGATTTTTGCTATAGATGAGTGGGTATTTGTGCTTAAAATAGACCAGAAGAAGCAAAATTTTAATATGGTGTGCGATAATTAATCATAGTGATGTTTGCATTCGGATCAGTTTCGGTCTTTTCATTCAGGAATTGCAGATCAACTGAAACTATTTAAAGAGTAAACTTTCTATCTTTAAAGAACATATACCCATATCTACCTTCAGATATACATACATATATATATACATACATATACATATATATATACTGTCTCATTTTAAGATATTTCAATAGAAATACTTACTTGCTATTCGATTATCCTTTAAGTTTCCTTTTAAATCATTTAAGCAAACTTATTAGTATTTGCTAGCGCGAGAGATAGAGAGAGAGGGTAAGCCAGCCGAAAGGAAGATCCGACTCGCATATACACATTAATTACGAGTAGACAGAAGTTGGGCGGCTAAAATTATAATAGTGACGGTATTAATTGAAGAAGAAGAAGAAGAAGAAGAAAACAATTGAGACAAAAAAGAAGATTAAATGTCAATATTGAAAGATTAGATATTTATTAGTATTATAGTAGAATTAATATTTTTTCTTTCTTTCTTCCTCTAATTTTTAAATTTAGAATTTTATTTAAAATTACAATAATGAATAATGAAACTACTATTGTGAATCATGACTTTGTATTAAAGGATAAAATAGACGATATTGAAAATGATATTGAAGGAATTATTGATGGTATGATGGTAGTGTTAGATATTGATGAAAATTTGGTTAAAAATACAAAAAATTATAATAATATTTCAAAAAATTCGTATACGAAAAAATCAAAATCAAAAAGTATATATTCAAATACAAATAGTAGTGCAGGCACTGTAGATTTGCAAATTATTAGAAGACCAAGTGATAATTTATTGTCAACTTTATTAATGGAAGATTCCATCACAAATTCAAATTCAAATTTAAATTCAAAGGCTAAGTCAATTTCAAATGATAAACTAAATACAGATTCAATATATGACTTTAAAAAACATCCTATATTATCTCAATGTCCAATAGATATTATCAACAACAATTTTAATAAAAAACAAAGACCAATTTCAAATGATTCGATATCATCATCATCAACTAAAGCGAATGATTTATTTTCTTCACATTCATCAACCGATACAATATCGAAGTCATTATCCAGTGAAGATTTTGAGTCAAATAGAAATGAAGCTGATTTTCTGCCAAAAACCAGATTTTTTTTCAATAATAATATCAATAATGTCACTAATAGTGACACTAATGTTCCACAAATGTATAAAAAATTTAATAGTACAACCGAAATTATTAATGCAAAAAAATATCAGAAAAATGTAACTAATAATAATAGTAATAATGAAAAAAAAACTGTTTATTCAACACAATCCCAAAGATATAAATTAAGGAGACAACAAAAAATTGGTAATTCAAATAAAAATTCATTAAAATTGAAAGAAAAATTTTATGAACAGAATGATAATAATAATGAAGATATCGATGAATCATTAATTTGGGATGTTCCAACTGTATCAACACCAACAAATTATTTTTTAGTTAACAATAATATAGAAAATGATAACAATAATAATTTTTCAAAGAAAAATAACTCTTTATCAAACTTTAATCATTCTGAAATGTCCGTCACACCATTACCAGGTTCAAAAGATTCATGCTCAGATCTCATATGTATTCAAAATACATCAGCAAGTTTATCATCGTTATATTTACATTCATCAACTGCATTATCTAACAAAAATTTATTGAAAAGGGAACTTTCAAAAGATTACTTGCCATTAAATTTAAAAGAAGCTTCAGAAAATGGTATGGAAGACTTATTACTAATTTCAGATAATAAAATGAAAGTGATTAGTGATTCTAGACCTTCATGGTTACCACCAAAAAATAATACTGAAAGAAAATTACATGAAAGACAAATTTATGAAAATTTAAATATGATTTCGATTGAACAAATCAATGAACAAAATGAGAAATTAAAGTTATCGAAAAATGATAAAATGAATAACAAAGAAATATTAAATATTTTGGGAAAAGGTGTAATAAAAAAGTCTTCATTGCAATTATTAAAAAAAAAAATAATTGAATCGCCTTTGTTTGAAGAATCAAGATTTATTATTTGGAATCAGATCTTACAAAATAATGAAAAATTTATTACTAAAAATTATATTGAGTCTTTTGATAGTCTCTTAGAACTATTAAATGGAATAGACTATCCAGTATTTAAAAAAGACGAATTATTGAAATTAATAAACACTAATATTAAAAAGAAATTATCTGGGAAATATGAGATTTCGTCAAATTTATTATTATTGTTGCAATTAAAATCAATCTCAAAACAAGGATTATTACCTGGCGATGAATTACTATTCCATCATTTTTTATTAGATAAATCATTTAACAATTCTTTACCAAGAATATGGGAAATTGTAAATTTAATTCAATTAACCTGTCTTAATGACATCACAAAAGAGAAATATGACAGGAAAATTTTGGACTCAAAATCAATTATATTTAATTACTTAAGCCGTGACGAAAGTTTTAGAAATGAATATAATTCAAATTGTTTAAATTTTAAGAATTGGTGGAATATTTTAGAACGTATTGATCATAATTTATTTATGTGGATTTTTGATATTATTATTATTTCAAATTCTCAAGTATTCAACAAACATTCAAATTTTTCTTTAGCATTTGGAAATAAATCGTGGGAGTATTTTAGGTCAAAAAATGTCGTTATAAATTATAAAATTTTGATTTCATTTACTTTAAATGTTTTGTTAAATCATCATTTTGGATTCAATGATTTGCCAAGTTTAGCAAAACAAGGTACTAAATTATTCTGCATTCCTATATCATCATATAATCTTGAGGAAGAACAAGATATTAATCATCTTTTCATTAAGAAATGGCTTCACTATTATAAAAAATTTTGATATATCCATATACCATTGACATTCAAGTAAAGTATAGTAATTATATTTTATGACATATATAATACTTTTTTTTTTAATTAACGCTAGGATTAATAGACTGACATATTAAAATAACTTATAAATATATATATTCATTGTTTTTTACTTTTTTTGCTAATGTCCCGTAATTTGAAAATAATTTTTTTTTTTAATTAATAAATTTCAAATCTATAAATATGTATGCAGTAGCAAAGTATGCTCTCCTTAATCGCTGTATATAGTCAAAATCATATTAGAATATATTGATACTATTTGTAATACTTGGGAATCCATTAACTAATATCTACTTTTAATAAAACATATTGAGCGCTATTAGGTTTGGTCTATAATACACAAAAAAACCATGTTTCCCAGCAGTCTAGCCATATCTGGAGCAATATCATTTATAGCAAGTGCTATTTCCTTTTTATGTTCATTCATTTCGTTATTTCCACAAATTATACAAACGTATCAAGATAAATCTGTCGAAGGTTTATCACCATATTTTTTAACCTCATGGTTATTAGGTGATATAATGTCATTAGTAGGCGCAATATTAACTAATCAGTTGTTGTTTCAGATAATATTAGCGATTTATTTCTTATTGAATGATTTAGTAATATGTGGTCAATATTACTATTATGGTATTTTAAATAAAAATCAATTAAGCAACATACGGAGTGACAGATACAATAGAATTCAAAATTCGTCAGTTGTAGCAACTGCATTCACATTTGCTAACCAACTAAACAAAGTAAATGCACAAGATTTAAACAATGTTTATAGTAATGATACCAATATCAATGAAACTGTTGGTTTCATTTTATCGTGGTTAGGTGCAGCATTTTATGTCGGTTCAAGATTACCACAATTAATTAAAAATTATAAAAGAAAATCAACTGATGGTATTTCACCATTTTTATTTTGGATGACTTTAACTAGTAATATTACTTATAATATAAGTATTTTAACTAGTGAAACTTTCTTAGCAAATGATAATAAGACAGCATTTATCATTAACGAATTACCATTTATATTAGGTAATAGTGGTACAATTATTTTTGATATAATATACTTTTATCAACATTATATATTGTACAGGAATTCTAAAATATCACACAATGAATTGAGCTTAGATGATATGAGTAAAAAGAATAAATACAAAAATATCAATGAGATGAATGAAGAGCAATTAGAAATCTTAATAGAAGGATAATTATAGAATTATAAAGACAATCTTTTGCATTTACATATTCATAAATAAGAAATAATAGTAATATATATATATATATATATATATATACCAAGATATTTATGGTTATGAGAAAACAATATTCTTTCCATGACGACGACTGTCAGTTAGGAACTAATTAGGATATAATCAAGCGATCAATCAGAGAAAGATGACTAGACCTACTAATCTACTAAACATGGCAACTCTCAAATCAAAAAGCTTCAGGTGGCTCTTTTCATCCAAATTTTCAGCTCTTGATGGCTGCCTTCTGTCTCTCTTCAGTCTTACTAATTACTCTTCTAGATCTCAACAGCACCTGCTTGTTGATTTCTTGCTTAGACACACAAACATAATTAACTCGAAAACAATCTGAGTATTTAATCACTAAATGAGAGATTCCGCACTGTGTTTATAAGATATTTCACCTGGCACGTCTTATTCCACTATTAAAAACCTTGTTAGTTAGTAATATAATTAATAAACTAACAATTTTAATGAGAAAACAATTGATTGTTTTGCAAAACTGGTGGTTTTGGAGCTTATATCACTACTTTATTGTGTTGAGATCCATGGTTATTGGAAACTGGGATAAGGATCAACAGGTAGTTTACAAAAACTATTTTGTAAACGACTATTTCATTTGTAAAATTTCTTGATTTCTATGCAGTATCTAATAGTTATTATAGCAACATGGATAGAAGAATGGACTGTATTTGTTTATTGATTTGAAATAATCAACGATAGTTGTGTTTCCATGATATAAAATCAATCATTAATTTGAATATTATTCAATTATGACTTTGTTTAGGTATATAAGTAAGATGAATGTTCAGTATTTTATCCTCTTGTAATTTAGAAATAGATTTTATAAGTATTATTTAAAGTGTTGTTTATAGATGTTTGCAAGCAACATAAACAGAATGTTTGCAAATATTAAAATAAATTTACAATGACTCATAACAAAGTTACTATTATCAGTTCTGGTCCAGCTGCTCACACTGTTGCTATTTATTTAGAAAGAGCTGAATTATAACCAACTTTATATGAAGGCATGTTTGCAAATGGCATTACTGCAAGTGGTTAAGGATAATGTTGATTTATTACAATCGTTAAAAATTTTCAACAATAAAACAAATTAAGAATCTCATTTATCTGGAAATGGTTTATTCTATGCTATTGATCACACTCCAGCTACTCAAATTATTGAAAGTCAAGTTGATCGATATGAAGTCGGTTAGATAAAGACAATTCCAGGTACCTCTGGAATTTCCATTGCTGGTGTTTTCGCTGCTGGTGATGTTCAAGATCCAAGATGTAGACAAGCTATTACTTCAACTGGTTGGTTGGTTCTATGGCTGGTTCAGATGCTGAAAGATATTTAACCTAATTGGAGTAGATTTAAGACTTCATTGATAGATATATTTACTTCCCTTCTCACATTATCTTAAAGATATATATAAACATAGAACTGACCTCAACAATATAATAATTTTATAAACTAATTGTTAGTTTTTATCGTAACATCTAACTACTATTATCTCATATATAGTTCTATATTGATTTTTCATATATTATTATGGTACCTGCAAAATTCCATCACTATGTGACTAATTTGCGAGAAATGAAAAAAAAAATTGATGGATGTCAACTTTTTGGAATAATAAGCAATTTCTGATATAAAATGAATGTTGAGTACTTTGATTGAATAAAGCTTATTAAAACTATTTAGAGATTGATTGAATTATTTTGTTTTACAGAACGTCAAATTATTTACATTAGTTTGTGATATCAAGTGGAATTATTCTTTTAGAATAAGAGGAAAAAAGACAAAAAAGGGCCAAAAGCACAATGAAACTGGTTTATTATACAAAACAATTATTGGTTTCTCCACCTACATTGACACCAGAAGAACTATTTAATGCAATTGAATTGATTTTAAAAGTGTTAGGAGATATTTATAGATCACATGGTAATGATTCTAACAAGTTACATCATTATGTTCAAATTAGTAGCTTTTTATCAGCTTTGAGAACAACTGGTTTAGATCATAAGGCAGAATATATTTCACAAGCAGCAAGAGCTGTTTTATCATTCTCACATGTTGTTGATTTGAAAGATGATTCTGATGATAATGAAAATGTTATATTAGATATTGTAGGTACTGGTGGTGATGGTCAAAATACTTTTAATGTATCAACATCAGCAGCGATTGTAGCGGCTGGTATTCCAGGTATTAAAATTTGTAAACATGGTGGTAAAGCATCTACATCAAATAGTGGTGCTGCTGATTTAATAAATGTTTTAGGTTGCAATACATCGAAAATTAGAAGCACAACTTTACCGAAATTATGGAATGATAAAGATAATAAATTTATGTTCTTATTGGCACCACAATTTCATAATGGTATGAAATATGTTTCTGAACTTAGAAAAATTTTAAGTATTCCAACTATTTTTAATGTATTAGGTCCATTGTTGCATCCTGTGAAAAAAGTTAATAAACGTATTTTAGGTGTTTATTCAAAAGATTTAGCATTGGAATATGCAAAGGCAGCTAAATTAGTGTATCCAGATAGTGAAACATTCGTTGTTTGGGGTCATGTTGGCCTTGACGAAGTTTCACCAATAGGTAAAACAACTGTTTGGCATTCAACTGTTGAAAAATCAGAAGTGATATCTTTTGAAATTGAACCATCATTATTTGGATTAAAAGAACATCCATTAACTGATTGTGCATCTTTAAGTCCAAAAGAAAATGCCAAAATTTTAACTGATGATATTTTATCAGGAAAATATAAATACGGAGATAATCACCCTATTTATGATTATATTTTATTAAACACTGCTGTATTATATTGTTTGAGTAAAGGTCACAAAAATTGGAAAGAAGGTGTTAAAATTGCGGATGAGGCAATCCAAAATGGTAGTTCATTGAAATATTTAAATCATTTTATTGAAATTGTTCAAAAATTGTGAAAGTGGTACATTGATAGGCTCATTTAATTTAAAGTTATTTTAGTTACATATTTATATATATTTATAGATATATACTTTATACAAAGTATATCATTTGCATAGTATATTGTATTCCCATATACACGATTACATGTCACAAACCCTACCAACCCTCATCTAAAAACGCGTTTTATTTTTCTTAAAAATTTGAAATAAAAACACAAAAACACGAATTGGTAGATTGATAACAATAATAAATACAAATACATGCAAACTGGTTGTTTGTTGTTGATTAATTGGCAATTAAAAATATCGAGACAGCCCATAAACATATACATATATTCTTTGAATAAGTAGTTTGGTTGACACTGATAGCTTACTTATCTGTACTATATACACTACATCAAGAATACTTCTGTTTTAATTTGTTTGTTTTGAAATATAAGAAAAATAAAGGAAGTGGTACATCGACTGATCTCAGTTTACAATGGAACAAAACAATGATCAACAGAGAGGGTCTCTAGAAAACTATGAATTTACACCAATTGGATATATGAAAGAGAAACAAAATTCTGGGGCAGTTAAAAGACCTAATGAATCTCCAACTAAAAATAATGGTGATGAAAATGAAAATGAGAATGAAATTCGTTACAGGAGAACACGTCAAAGTCCAATGAGAAAGATTAGAAGGACAAGTATCGATGATACAATTCATTCTATTAAAATGTTTAATGATTCAATGCAGTTTGATGACACATTACCAGAAATTGATATTAATATTCGAAATACAAAAGAATTATCTAATAATAATCAAAAGAAAAATTTAATACATGATTTGAAAGAAAATTCTGTTACATCTAATCCTTTAAAAGAACAATTAGATCAATTACAAAAATTAAATTCAGAGAATTATAGCTTAAAGTTAAAATGTAATTCATTATTAAAATTATTAAATAATGTAACAGATCAAGGTGAATTAAAGAAAAATCTATCATTTTTAGATGAAATTGAAAATTTAAAAACTAGACTTACTGAAACTAATCAAAAATATAATGATTTTAAAATTAAATATGGTGATTTAGAGATAAAATTTAGAGCACTTGAATCACAAGTTGATGATCAAGAGCCAATAGAGCTAGATCATTCACAATGTGAACATGATCGTGATACATTAGCTAAGAAAGTGAATGATTTATTACAAGAAATTGAAAATTTAAATAATGAATATGAATCCATTAAAAATATATCAACAAAGAATGAGAATTTACTAAATGACAAATTAAATGAATTGGAAGTTGTGAATAAAAACGCTTTAAACTTACAGACCCAAGTTTCTGATTTAGAAAGGGAGCTAAATTCTAAACAAATAGAGATGGAAAAATATCAAAATGAAATTAAGAATTTGCAAGAAGAATTGAATAATTCATCTAATATTAATAATAATGACAATGAAATACATAAAACAAAGTTAGAAGAAAATTTGAAAGAAGTTGAAAATTTAAAAAATACTATCAGAGCTCTGGAATCTATCCAAAATGACTTGAATAATGACATAGAAAGAAAAGGCACAGAAATTTTAGCAATTACTTCGGATTTCAACAAATACCGTCAAGAGATGGAGTCAATATCTGCTACCAATAACGTTAGCGATGATCTCCTCAAAGAACAAATAAATGAATTGAAAAAGAAAAATATTCAACTTGATTCAAAGTTAATAGAAATTAATGATGAGAATGAAAAATTATCAGATAAAATTACAACACTTACCTCAGAGATTTCATCTATCAAAGCTAAGAATCATGAAGAAATTAAGTTGTTGAGTGAACATTTCAATAATTCAAAAGATTCATTGCAAAAAGAATTGAAAAATTTAGACAATCAACTTTTAGAAACAAAAAAAGAAAATAATTACTTAAATGATATTAAAGACAAACAAGAACTAGAGATTTTAAGAATTTCCAATCTTTTAAAAGAATCAAAAAATAATAGTTCTAATTTCAATTCTGAACTTGAGCAGAAATATAAGACTAATTTAGATGTATTAAATAAACAATTAGAAGATACAAGAGAAGATCTAGAGAGATCAAGCTCTTTAATTCAAGATTTAAGAAAGCAAATTGTAGAGAATGCTACTCAATCATCTGAAAGAATCTCAAAGAGAATTGAGGAAAAAAATATTGAAATTAATCAATTAAAAGTCCAATTAAAATCTTCTGACGAAGAAATAAAAACTCTGTCATCAATTTTAAAACAAGAAAAAGATTTAAAATCCTCTTCTCATAGTAAACAATTAAGAGATTTAGAATCAAAATTTAATTCTGAAAAATCAAGCTTAGAAAGGGAATTGACTTTGTTGAAATCCGAAAAACAATATTCAGAAAATGCCAATATGCAAGATCTTGATATACTAAAAACCAAAATTTCTACATTAGAGAGGGAGAAAGCTGCATTACTACAACAAGAAAATGATCGATTAACAGTTACTACTAAAAAACTTTCCGAAAGGACAACTGAACTTGAACAATTAATTAAAAAAGTTGGTACCTTGGAGACAGAAAAAATAAACCTATCTAGAAAATTATCAAAATTAGAATCATTAAATGAAGAATATAAAGTAGAATTAAAACATACTGTAACTGATTTAGACAATGTAACAAAAGAATTTCAGAAATCGAAGGAATTACCAAGAAGAAGATTTAATACTGGCTTAGAATATGAATTAGAAAGTACCAAAGAATCGCTTTCCCTGTTAAAAAATAAGTATAATTCAATGAAAAAAGATTATTTGTCGAAATTGACCTCTTTACAAGATGAGAACTTATTGTTAGAAAGAAAGATAATGATGAAAAATGACTATTCTGATGACATGAAAGGTAAAACTTTCAATACGACAGATGTAAATAACGTTTTACAGGATAAAATTGATTACTATCGTCTTAAGTTTCATAATGAAGTTAAGCAAAATAACGACTTAAAAGTAATTAATGAATATTTAAATAGAGTAATGCGTGCTAGTTCCCAACAAATTAGATTAGATTTATTAAAATTTAATAGTGGCATTGATTCCAATATCCCAACCTCTATGAATGAAAGATATGCAGAATTGCAAAGGAATAATCATTATTACGGTTCTACTAACTTTGATTTCCAAAACAATACATATCAAAATGGGAATAACATACACATTGATGGAAGAAGATCATACAGAAGAAAATTTAAAATAATTGCATTAATGGTTCAATCATGTGTTAGAATGAAGCATGCATCAGTTCAACATAAATGGAATTCTCAACGAATTGATTATTTACAAAGAAAAATTACTGTTGATGAAAATCGAATGACCTGGTAAATGGTTTAAATAATGAAATGTTTAGGTTGTAATATTAGTATTTAAAAAATGACTTTTATATATTTAATAAAAAATAAATGCATAAAATTGAAACAAGTGTTTTTCTTTTTTTAATATTTTTTGAATATGATTAAGAATATATGTATATATTGTTTGCAGTATGAAGTACACAAATGCAAAATAACGAATTTATTTGTTTATTGATGAGGTTAATTTTTTTTTTTGTTCTGAATATTTCTTCATCTGTACTGTTATTCTGTCATTGAAAGATGCTGAGATCATCTCAAGTTGATCTAACATATCAAAATGGTTTTCTAATTCATCGCACTTTTCTAGTAATTTCTTGAGGTTTGAAATATTTTCATCAACTATATTTTCTATTATATCTTTTGTTATCAAAGTATTTTGTCTTTCACACAATTCTTTTGTTTGTAATTGTATAGTCGATATATGATCGTTAATTTTAAACAAAAGGTATTCATAATCTACACTCAATTTATCAACACCTAATGAATCATTCCCTCCAGAATTAGGTTCTGAATTATTTTCATTACAAGACATAATGATTCCGGGAATAAAAAGTCCAGTTCAGTGAAAGGTTATCCGACTATTGAGACCATATAATTCCCTGTATTGCTAATTACCAATTGAAGGTCTAACTGGTATTCTAATACCCATAGTGCAACGTTTATCCATCGAAAGTAACTACATCTTATTCCATTAAATACTGGTAATCAGTTGAAAATATTCAAATTTTGCACATTTTTGAGAATTCTTGTCATGGATTAGGGTCACACCCTATATGTAACCCAGTTGGGTATCACATACCCTCTCTGTAAGGGCTAGGGCACACAACCCTTGAAAAGGAGATAAATTCTTAAAAATTCGCTATTTATTTTCTTCCATGAAAATGAAAAATAAGATTCAGTGTTTGCTGGTGAAAATATAAATATATAAGAGTTGTGGTTGCAATTTATTTGTTTCTTTGGGGATATAGAACTTCTGAAAGCTCAAAATAAAGCTTTATCAAGGGTCTATTTGTGAAAATTGAATTGTCTGCGAAAGAATGTCTCACGGTATTTATTTAACAGATGCTCCTGTTAGGAGAGTTCATACAACCGGTAATCCTTTATTGAGAAAAATTCAAAGAGCATGCAGAATTTCATTAGCTGAACCTGATTTAGCAATGAATTTGGACGTTGCTGATTATATTAATGAAAAGCAAGGTGCAACTTCAAGAGATGCCGTTATTGCTATCGCAAGATTAATCAATACTAGGGATACACACACTGCCATATTTGCATTATCATTATTAGATGTTTTAGTGAAAAATTGTGGTTATCCAATACATTTACAAATTTCACGTAAAGAATTTTTGAATGAAATTGTTAAACGTTTCCCTGAACACCCTCCAATGCGTTGCTCACAGGTTCAAAGATTGATTTTAACTGCTATTGAAGAATGGTATCAAACAATTTGTAAACATGCTACTTATAAAGAAGATTTAGGCTATATTAGAGATATGCATAGATTACTAAAATACAAAGGTTATGTTTTTCCAAAAATTGCTGAAGCTCAGTTGTCTGTCTTAAAACCAAATAACAGTTTGAAATCGGCAAGTGAAATTCAAAAAGAACAAGAAATTGCTCAAGCTGCTAAATTAGAAGAATTAATTAGACGTGGTAAACCAGAAGATTTAAGAGAAGCAAATAAATTAATGAAAATTATGGCCGGTTTTAAAGAAGATAATGTTGTGGAAGCTAAACAATCAATTATTCATGAATTAAATAAATTAAAACGTAAAGCTGATTTATTAAATGAAATGCTAAATTCAAGCGATCAAGTAAATCATAATGATACTATTGAAGAATTATATGGTTCTTTAAAATCTGCTCAACCAAAATTTCAAAAAATTATTGAAGAAGAACAAGATGATGATACCGGATTAGTTCAAGATTTGTTAAAATTTAACGATAATGTCAATCAAATTTTAGAAAAGTATAACTTACTAAAAGCCGGTGATACAAACGCTGCCTCTCGAATTAACCCAACAGCTATGTCAACGGCGATGACTCAAAATCAAGGTGGTGCGTTAGCTAATGAAATCAACTTACTTGATTTTGGTGATGATATGGAAGAATCTGCACCACAAAATGGGCCATCTGGAATTGAACAAACTTCCAATAATGATCCATTGGCTGATTTATTGGGTGATTTAAATATTTCTACACCGAGCACTTCCACTCCAGACTTTGGATTAGGTGGGGATATTTCATTAGGTACTGCACAACCTACCAATCCTGTTACAACTACCATATCTGTTCCTCAAAGTGATCCATTTGATTTGTTAAGTGGTTTTTCATCCTCATCCCCAACTACAGCAACTAGAACAGTTGTCAACCAATCTAACAACTTAAAAATTGATTTTGAAATAAGCAGAGAATCAAACTCAACTATTAAAGTTAAGTCATTCTTTTCTAATTTATCAGCTCAACCAATTAATGATTTGACTTTGTTATTAGCTGCCCCAAAGTCAATGACCTTAAGATTAGAGCCACAATCAGCTACAACCATTCAAAGCTTTATTTCTGATGGTATTACTCAAAACGCATGGTTAGATAATGCACCTGTAGACAATACTAAACCATTAAAGGTTAAGTGGAAAGTTACTTACTCAGTAGCTACTTCTCCAGTTGAAGAAACTGCCGTTTTTACATTCCCAAAGATATAATTGAAACTTAAATAGATATATATTTTTATTAATATGAAAAAAGATTTATAACATAAATATACTAAAGTGTCAATTTATTGTGATATAAAAGTAACGATATATATTAAATTTTAATTAAAAAATGCCAATATAAAAAAAAAAAAAATTATGAATATGCAAAGGGTAAAAATACAATAAATGTATTTTATGAAATTTAGAGTACGATAAAAGTGTCCGTTACAAATTATTTTTGAAGTCTTTGTAATATTTCTTGAGGTGTAGGAGAACTGATAACATGTTCTCCAGAAGATGAGTTAGACGACCGAATTCCAGTATTTTCAAGCAAACGTACTTGTTGTTGTTGTTGTTGTTGTTGTTGTTGGTTACTTATTTGTGGCGATTCATTAAATAACTGCTGCTGCTGCTGTTGTTGTTGACTACCAATTTGAGGCATTGCTTGTTGTTGAGATTGTGGCAGCTGCGTTTTTTGTGTCAATGACTGTTGCTTTAATTGTTGTTTTAGCTGTTGTTCTTTCAAAGATTTATAATAATTTTGAGCAGCTTTCAAAGCCGTTTCAGGTGAAATATTTGGCTTCTGTTGTAATATCTTCAAAGAATACCTCTCAATAATTTCACGCTCCGTATATTGTCTTTGCTGAGGTCTAGGTGTCGGAGTTTGGCTAACAACGTTCGAATTCTCATTAAAACTAGAACCACTCTGATTCGGCGAAGAAGCGTTGTTAGTAATAATACGATTACTTGATCCGTTGACAGTTTTGTTTTGATCAGAATTAGAACCAGCACTATTAGAAGCACTCTGGTTTTGAGAAACATTCTTTGATTGGCTCTGTTGATGCCTTTGCTGTTGTAATCTATTCTTAACATTTCTTCTCATTTGAATATCTCTGCGAAGAGCTTCATCCCTTTGAGATTTTAAATGAGACATTTCTGCTGGTGTTGGTACTTTCATGTTCTTGCAGTCTAAAGGTTTTCTTGGCTGAGTTGGATTAGGACGAGGAGCATTTTCTCTTTTCTTAATACATTTTCTTAAAGCTTCGAACATACTAGCCCAGCGTAGTCTTCTGTGACCTCTTTGTATTGATTCTAAACCAACACCAAGGGGAGAAATTCTTCGATTCTGTTTTTGTTGAAATTTATGTGCTTCCATTAGCCATTGTTGAGCACTATGTGCTCTAGGTCCTTTCAAATCATTGAAATTAAATCTTTCATTCAATTGAACAAATCTTTCAAAACATTGCCAAGAAGTTCTTCTTTCAATATTCGAGAAATATGAATTTCTTGGCCTACGAAGCATATGTGTGGCAATTAATTCCCAATTATATGCGTAAGCATTAATATTTTTAACTAATTCCTCATCATCTTCTGGTAACCAAATAGTTGGTGTTCTGTTAGTCAGATAACGTAAAGATGGAGCTGCCGGTGGTTTCAAGTAATGACTTCTTCTGTTTCCGTAAAACATACCTCTTCTTTTACTTAGTTGTACTAAAGATTGATCCTCATCGATTAATTGTCTCTCAACTAATTTCACAAAGTGGTCATCATCTAGCGTTACAATAGATTTTGAAATCGGAACAAACGGTAAAGATTCATCCATTAAATCAGAGACATCTGAAATTCCTGAATATAATGTTACATTGTTGATAATATTTTTTTCTAACGTACTTAGTTCTTCTAAATTAACTAACAATTTGAAGGGGGACTGTTCATTATTTTCTAAATGTTTCTTGTATTCTTCGATTAATTCATCATCATATACTACATTTTCTAAAATATCAACAGAATCTACAGTCATAGTTGGTTCTTTTAAAAGATTTTCAACGTCCACATCTTTTCTGTTTTCTTCTAAATCTTCGGATGACTTGTCGTCATTATCAGCGATGTTATCTAATTCTTGATTATCAATTGGCTTTATATCTGAAACAATCTCTTCGTTAGAATTTTCGATAAGAATGGGTTTTGGAGTAGTAGTATCAATCATATCAATATCATCATCATTTGAGAATTTCTCATTATCTTTGTTAACTATTACTTCAGTTTCAATAGAGGTACGTTCAATTGGAATATTTTCTTTGTTCTCTTCAGGGTCATTGTTATATTCAAGGGGTAAGAAATTTATAGGCTTTCTTTTAATGCAACATATTTTACCATAATGCCAATAGTCCAAAATAGATTGAGCAATAGTGACACAGACCCCAATTTTATATTTTTGGCCTTCTTTAAAATCTTGTTGCATCCATTTACCTTCTTCTAATAAAATTTTATGATGAGATTGTTGGTTTTCCCATGGACATATGTACCTTTTTGGCTGCCTTAATGACCATAACCCTAATCTTCTTAATTCTTCAATTCTCGATGAAACGACTGTAATTCTTCCTTCATTTAAAGCATTATTTATTATATCAGTAGTTAATGCTTTATGTGCCATTGGCAGTAATTTTATTAAAGGCAATGTATGTGCCAAATATTTTAATTCAGCCAATGGTATACCTTGTGCCACTTTTTCGGGAATTATATCTTTCATTATTAAATAAATGGATTCTTTATTATTTATATTATTTTCATTGAAATAATCAACTGTATCTAATACTTTTTTGCCAATTTCCTTTAAAGTAGTGTTTTGAAATTTATTAACTATTACAGGAGTTGGTTCTGCTTTAATAGCACTAAGATCAACATAGTTTACTAATTTAGAAGGTGGAGAAGGCGGTTGTAAATTACCAGCACTACTAACAGAATAATTATTTCTTCTAAAAGAAGTATTGTTATTAATATCAATATTGCTATTATCAATTTTATTTTCATTTAAACGAATATCTTGAATAGTTTCCAATTTTAATCTTTTTTCGTTTGAGGATGATAATTCATCTGAAGATCTTTTCCTATTACCATTTTTTTCATTTAGATTTTCATAATCAATATTAGCTTTACTAATCTCATTATTTTCAATTTGTTCATTATCAATTTCATTATTATCATTAATCCTATTTTGAATTTTTTCATCATTAACATCTTGTCGCAGATTATTTAATTCATTTCTCTTTAATTTTTCATTAAATGATGAAGATGAAATGTCATTATTGTTGTTATTATTATTAATGTTATTATAATTATTTAATGATGGTGGTAATGGAGGTAAAAAATCTGGTAAATTTTTAATTAAAACATTTTTTTCAATTTTAATTGAATTTGAATTCAAAAAATTATTTATATTCTCTTTCAATAAATTTTCATTATTAATATTAAATAATTCATGTAATCTCGAAACACAATATAATTCAATTAAATGTTTTTCTCTTTGTCGTAGTAATTCGTGTGATTGGTTGTTAATTGTATTATCAGTACTACTACTACTGATATTCATACCTCTTGTTGGTGATGTAGTTATTGGTGACATTATTCATACAAAAAGAAAAACTGTAGTAATTTCTTTTAATAACGTAAAATTAAATTCTATGATTACAAATATTTTTAAACCACGTGATCTTTTTTATTATTAATACGTCCAATTTTGACAGTGAAATACCTGGACGAGCTGATCTCTTTTGAAATATACCAGAACTTTTCCTTATAAGTGGGGAAATGACAGCTGTAAATCCACTTCCAAATATGAATGAAGTGATAACCTAACCTTCTATATATATCCGTTGTAAATGGTAATTTCTTCACAGAAACAAACACACTTTTTCTCTCTATCTAATGTATCAGAATATGTACGAAAGAACACACAAACACACTACGCATATATTAATGGTAGAGTTCAATCCAATATATTGATCGAACACAGGGAAAACCAAAACGTTGGTAAGTACACTCTTTAACTACAAATAAATAAACAACACCTTCTTTAAAAATGAATGCAAACACCTAACCTTACTTCTGGATGGCAACTAGACAATTACATTACACATGCAAACTACTACACACACTACGAAATGCCAATTCGGTTTGTTTATTTTCAAGCTGCTGGAAAGATTTTCAAGCAAAAATTTGTCCGACCGACCACAAAAACTAGAGTGGGGAGGGTAACCAATCACCGAAGATAAGAGTGTACATCGTAGGAGGTGATCAGTATACTGATTCGTATCATAATAATTGTATATTACACCAATTATATACAATTATTTACAAATATATATATTATATATATATGTATAGCTTCTTGTCATTATCACATTTTTAATAGTATCTTGAATTTCCCCTTTATCTTTTTACCAAGTAGAAATTTCTTTTTCTAATTCATCAATTGATTTGACTAAACCAGTATGATCTAAAATCATATAAGTTGCAATAACACCTTTTTTAGGTTCAGAATCAAAATGTAATTTTGCATTTTTTTCAAAAAATCTGTCTTCTTCATGGAAATAATCAATTTCTTCAGATTTAACTCTCTTTTTTGATCTACTACTTTTATCAAGTTCGTTATCTTCAACATCCATATCAAAGTTTACCTGATATTTTCTACTAACAAAAACATAAAAATCATAATCTTTATCATCTCCCAATGATGATTTAACATCTTCTAACGTAATTTTATATAATGGTGGTAAAACTTCCGGTGGCATATTAATTAAACGTTCACCTGTAACTAATGCACATTTTTTACCATTACTATCAATTGTATTTAAGAATGTTGATAATCTTGAATCAACTTTATGTAAATATTTTGACCAATCACTTTCTTTATTTTCAATATAATCAATAAATGATAAGAAACAGTATGGATCAGATTCTGGACCATCAGTTTTAATTGTAGTTGTTGGTGACCTTAAAATTAAATCTGCTAAACTACTTAATTGAATCTTATTACTTTCTTGAGCACCTAATAATTGTCTCATTAAATTTTTAATTGCATGGAAATCAACATCTGGATTACCATTAAAAAAGTCAAAATCAATATTAATTACTTCTTCATCTTGATCATTATCTGAACCATTTTCATTCTCAGAATCGGTACTACTAATATCAATTTCAGAATCTGATTCGTCTCTTTTAGAATCATCTTCATTACGTCTTTTTCTATTTGTCAGATCACTTAATTTAACAGCTTGAACCATTGTTGTGAATTGTATTTTTTTTTTTTCGAAAACACTAATGTAATAAATCAATTTACTCAATAAATAATTTTTATAGCCAGTTCTATTTCAATGTAATAATAAACAGTAATATTAAAAACCTTTCAAAATAAGCCCTTCTGTTCTAGATTATTCACTAGAAATTTTTCAACCTCATCGAAAATTTTATATACATTTTTTTTTCACGTACAATATCACCGCCGCAGTATTTGAAAAGGGAATACGATAATAAAAGAAAATATAGAATTTGTGTGTATAAATACGAAGAATAGTCAATAGTAGTCATTGCATTTATTTAAACGTTATCATAAGCAGGCCTTCTTGAATGACCTTAATTGAATTGGTGCTTTATTATTTTAAAGCAATGTTTTTCGCTCGAATTCATTCGGTTGGACATGTACATCAATGCTTGAATAACAAAACTTGTCTTTATGTGTCACTTGAAAGTTAAAAAAAAACAGTACCATCAATATGAAAGGTAATAACAGTAAAAATGTTAAGAAAGACATCAATTAACGAAGATTAAATTGATTTAACAAGTTGAGGTGCTTAACTATTGAATACGTTCTTTTACTTTTATAACATTTGTAATGTTTACTTACTTATTAGTGATTTATCTTTTTATGACACAGATAAAAGGTATATACATTTACTTTAATACAGGTGATGTCAAATGTTTTTACGAATATCTCGATGAAAAAAATCAATTATATGGGAATATTGGAGGTGTAAATCCGAGTGGATCAAATGAATTTATGGTATCTATATATGAAATTTTTAACAATTATCAGATGGCATTTGCTTATACAACAAGAAAAGAGACATTTACATATACAGCATTAACGACAGGTGAACATAAAATATGTATTTCTTTAGCTTCATCGTCATTAGAAGGTCCAATTGCATTGAATATTGATTTTAAAGTTGAAAAGAAGAATTTAATAAATTCACATAAAATAATTAATGTAAGAGAATTGCATAAGATGATTGAAGAATTATATTCCAAGACAAACAATATCAGGACTCAATTTAAAAATATCGAAAAGGAAAATATCAACTACTCCGAATTTAATATTTCAGTTAATGACAAGATAAAAAAATGGTTTATATTTCAAACTCTATTCCTTATTCTATTCTTTACAATAAGGTTATATAAGTTGAAAACGTTTCTTTTTCAAAGAACTGTCACAGCAAAATTCGCATAATAGCACTGATAAGCATATGGCCCAATTAAATATTTGCCTCTACAATGGCACCAAATTATGCATTTTTTATCTTTTTTTTTCTTTAAAGATTGAGGTATTACACCATATATATATACGTATATACGTATCCATTTATTTATATAGTTTTCTATCGAGAAGCTTTTACTAATTGCTTTTTGAAATATCTTTAAAGAATGCGATGAGCTTATTTGTAGATTTTGAAAAAAAAAAAAAAAAAAAAAAAAAGCACACAAATAACCTGTTTAAATAGTAAATATATAAGCTTGTGATAAGTGAAATACGATAAATACTTGAAAATATTAAGCCTCTCAGATCTAGTTCGACCATGACAGTTGTTCTTTCAGATGACATTCTAAAAGAACTTGAATTTTTAAAATTAGAAAATGAGAAGTTACGTAATCAATTGAAAGCCAAAAGTGAAAATGAATTACCAATGTCTTTACAAGAGTACCAAAGGTATGGAAGACAGATGATTGTTGAAGAGACAAATGGACTTGACGGTCAAATCAAATTGAAAAATTCAAGAGTATTGGTTATTGGTGCCGGTGGTCTTGGAAGCCCATCATTACCATATATAGTTGGTGCAGGTGTTGGTCATATCGGTATTGTAGATAATGACATAGTCGATGCATCAAATTTGCATAGACAAGTGCTTCATGATACTTCTAAAATAGGCACATTAAAATGTGAGTCAGCTAAGCAAAGACTGACTCAATTAAATCCACATGTCGACATTAAGACATACCCAGTAAGATTAGATTATAGTAATGCCTTTTCAATATTCGAGGGGTATGATTATGTTTTAGACTGTACGGACACACCATTAACCAGATATTTGGTTTCAGATGTCGCAGTTAATTTAGGTATAACAGTGATATCCGCATCAGGTTTAGGTACAGAAGGACAACTATCTATATTAAATTTTAAAAATCAAGGTCCGTGTTACAGATGCTTTTATCCAACACCTCCTCCCCCAAATTCAGTTTCATCATGCCAGGAAGGAGGTGTAATTGGACCATGTATTGGATTAGTAGGTACTTCTATGGTTGTTGAACTTTTAAAATTGATATACGATGTTTATACAATTGAAAATTTCAAGCCATTCTTAATGATGTATTCTGGTTTTCCACAACAGACATTACGTACTTTTAAAATGAGAGGCAGACAAGCATCATGTAGTTGCTGTGGCTCTAACCCAACTATCACAAAGGAGGCTATTGAGTCAGGATCTATAGATTATGAACTTTTCTGTGGAAGTAGGAATTATAATGTATGCAATCCTGAAGAGAGAATGACACCTCAAAAATATGAAGAAAATTTTATGACACCAGATTCTAGTTCTCATATTCTTATTGATGTTAGACCAACACACCATTACAGCATTTCTCATTTTGATCATTCCATCAACTTGCCTATTAAACAACTAAAGGACATGAATGGAGATTTAGAAAAATTACAGCAAATAATTCCACAAATAGAAAAGCAAAGTAAAGTAGTTGTTTTATGCCGTTATGGTAATGATTCTCAAATTGCAACAAGATTGTTAAAGGATCAATTTGACATTAAAGACGTTATGGATGTTCAAGGAGGATTTTTTAATTATATTGATGCAGTTAACCCTTCTCTCCCAAAATATTAATCTTAAATTTTATTTTTCATTGAATATGTTAATTTTAGACAAGAAATAGCAACTATAGAACTGCTTTAGAAAAAATAAAAATTTAACAATTGGGAACCTTTTTAAATATAAAATATATATCTCTATAAAATTATTAGTAAAAGATGATAATTATTCATCTCCTAATCGTTCAATTGTCAAAAGACCGGCAGCATTTGCAAAGGCATAAAATTTAGCGCCAATTCTGCTTTCATTCCATTTCACGGCAGTTATATCTATTCCGCTATGATCAACTTTAAGTTTACTAATATCGTTATTAGCTAATATTTGTTGCTCATATGAATGGTTTAAAATATATGTATTCTCGTCTCTATTGTAGTCCCATTTCCATAATTTAAGGGATTTATGAGTTGTCGCAGTATTTTTAACACCTGTTAGCATCCTTCTCGCAACATTATCAATTATAATGCTCCCATCAGCAAATGCAGATAACGACATTGGATGAAATTTGGAGGTGCCGATAGATGTTATGGTAGTGTCTGATGAACACAATGGTTGTGGAAACAATGCACGGGGAGTTACGGTCTTTGTTGAATTACTAGCGTCAGAAAATACATAAGTGTACAGTAAAGGAATGTATGAAATTGGAATAATGTTACTGCCACGAACCCTTGTTACAGTGGCTTTAGTAGTTGTTATATGCTTTGGATCAAATACAAAAAGGAAACCATCAACTGAACTTGTATAGACCACAGAATTTTCGAATTTTGAATATGCAACTGATATTGACAGTACATAAGAGTCATGAATTTTATAATACATTGATGGAATATTTGGTTCATTGATATCAAACTCCCCAATGTAACCATTTTTAAACCCACATATTATGGTATGTGAATTTAAGTAATCAAAGCATGTTACCAATGTGTCAGGTAATGATATAGATAATAAGGGTATTTCACATTGAACCATAGATAAATTATCAGAACCATATATGTTTAAAATATCTAAAAATTTTACTGAACCATCCTGGCATACAAAACTTAGTACCCCTAATCTCTGTGAAGTTTTAGCACATCCTTCATGCCATTTTAAATTCCAGGTATCTCCAAAGTTATGAGATATTGTCTGTATTTTTTGAAATTTTAAGCTTTCCATATCTAATTCATGAATTTCTATTATTGAAGGGTGTTCTTCCCTCTCGAACATCTTAAGACGAGAATCAAGTGGATTATCTGTACATTGACTTAATGAAATAGCAATGTACTGTTTATCATCCGGATTCTCTTGATTTAACCATGCGATATCAGTAATCAAAGCACCAGCATTGTAAACTAACCCAACTCTTTTACCATACGATAAGATTGGAAGTTCGGTACTTTCATTTGTATTGATGTCTACCTCAGAATTGCCTATTCTAACAGAACGCTCCTTCTCTAAATATGAAAAATTGCTTGAAAGTTGTTCTTCTGTAATACTAACATATTTTGTTTTTATATCTGTAAAAAATGTTTTGCTCTTTTCAAGTTCATTATCAATATTGCAGGGAGAAACAATGTCAATAAAATATTTTGAATCCTTATGACAATTTTCTGCCGGAAAATCGTATACGCTAGCTTCAAATGCTTCTTTAACTTTAGCTAACTCTAATAACTTCTGTTCATTTAAACCATATATCCTAGTAATTTTATCCTTCGCTGATGACAAATCTTTTAAAGATCTGATAATACGGTTTTTCTTTTCTGTGCTAGTGTTAGGATTGAAAACTTTCACAATAGTAGTATTTTTCGAAACGTTTCTAGCAGCAGGTAGTTTTCTCTTTTTAGCTTTTGGTTTCATTGATTCGACATTCTCTAATTCAACTTGTAAATCGACATAATCATCATCACAACTTTTTTCATTTTTTAATGGACTCTTGGAGGTATTAGTTGATTCCAAAGAATAACCTGAAGAGGAAACATTGCTTATTTCTTCGTGATATTCATCTCCACTCACTTTAGATAGCTGCTGGACAGCTTCAGTAACTAAAGGTGATATTTTTTGATCCACTTGAGTTGAAATCTTTTTGGGTCTTCCTCTTCCCTTTTTATTTGTAGCGGTTGTCATTTTTTTTTAATTAAATATGCTAAATTACCAAGTAAACGTTAGAAATATCTCTGCAATGCTTCAAATGTTAATATACAAAAGTGTATAAGTTAGGCAATATATATATTTGAAATTGTATTCATCATCAAATTAACATATAATTCAATTAAGAATTTATTTGTTTATTTTAAGCTCTTCAATTATGAATTTAATTTATTTACGCTCCTTCCAGTTTTCGAATGGCGGTAGTTTAATAAATAATCACGTGATAATAATAAGAATCTTTCAAGCATATTTTGATATACTTTATTATGAAATATATGAATTATATGAAATAAAAATGTATAAAAATGTATAAAAATGTATAAATATTTATTAACCAGTACTTAAGTTTCATTTTGGAGTTCAGTTAAAGCATTTGATAAATCTTCAATCAAATCATCGCTTGATTCGCAACCGATTGAAATTCTGATTAAAGTTTGCTCTATATATCCATCAGACATTGCTCTCCATTCAATCAATGATTCGATACCACCTAAAGATGTCGCATGATTGAATATTTTCAATTTTGATGGAAGCTTTTTACATTGTTCAATACTGTGTAAACTCAATGCAAAAACAGGAGTTGAACCACCAGCTAATTGCTTCTTTACGAAATCTTCCGTTTGTAATGAAGAATGAGTAATATTTTTAATAACTTTTTTAAACTTATCTTTATTATCATTAAAATATTTAACAATTTTCGTAGCGTTTTCTGATTGTTTTAAAACTCTCAGTTCAAAAGTTCTTAAAGATCTTAACAATAAATAACTTTCTAAGTTACCAATATTTGTACCTAAATAAATTCTATCATCTTTCAATTGTTTGTAATCATCTTCATTTCTAACAACTAAAACACCAGTTAATAGATCTGAATGGCCACCAAAATATTTTGTTGCAGAATGTAATACAATATCAGCGTCAAAATCCCAAACATTTTGCAAAGGTGGGGGAGCGAAAGTAGAATCAACTAATAATAAAGCACCCTTTGAATGAGCTCGTTCAGCAAATTTAGAAATATCAAAAGATGTACCATATGGATTTACTGGTGATTCTAAATGAACTATATCACCTTTCCCAGCGAATTTTTCAATGTCATCATGTGTATATTTTTCAATTGTACCATTACGTTTTAATATATTTGCAATTGCATGACAACCATGATAATTTTGACCCATAAAAACCCTTTTAGGGTTATAATAAGTTAATGCAGCAAAATAAGCAGCACAACCTGAACTATAAACAATAGCTTTACCATCTAATATTTTACTAAAAATGCTTTCTAATCTTGTACCATTTGGATGAGATAATCTTGAATACAGAGGTTTCTTATCCATAAAATCTAAATTTTCACGTTCATTCCATGGAATCAAATCATCTTCATCATATCTGAAAGTAGTTGAAACATTGATTGGTGGAGCAACGTCAGTGACTCTATTATCTTCATCATCTGCATGAATTAAAAGTGTACTGAGATCGACCATATTATATTTCTGTTTCGAGAAGTAAAAGGGGGGGGGCAAAGAAACTCTATCAATTCCTATATGGAAGCAATCACCAATGACTCTACAAAGAATACCAATGAATCCTGCCAACAAGCATAAATGTTAATACAAATGTTCAAAAGTTCTGTGTAAGAGGCAACACACAATTTCAATACATTATAATACATATCCATCAATCCATCAATCCATCTAGTTTATATAATTTATATAATTCATTCGTTAACCTTATTACACTCAATAGTAATAATTGAAGAATGGCATTACCACAGTTTCGAACTGTGGAAAAGCGATAGCATGAAAAATTACACCTGTTCGTTAAGCTGAGATGAGATGAGATGAGATGAACTAAAAGTATGAAAGCTAAGTAGTTGAATAGTAAGTATTAGTTCCGAGGAACTTATTTATTTATAACTGTCATTTCTCGTTTCTGTTAATCAAATTTATCTATATGGTTTCTCACAACACAAAACTCGACAGGTAATGCTAATGGTATAAAAAACGACAATGGACCCACCTATATCGTGTTGCTTAGTGTTTCTATTTCCAGCATTTTAGCACAAGTTGAAAACAAGTTGACCTTATATATACTTTGGAACAAATTACAAACAACAGTTGCGATGTGCTGATCGTAATTGTTCACTGGCTGTAACTCAACAGAATTGAAAAGTGCAAAACCTGATCTTTCTTTTTTTATGGTCGTCGATTTCATTGTAAAAATCTTCTTTAAATGTATATAGATTTTTCTGTCTTATAAGTATATTTATATTACGCATCATCTCATGAAGAGTGAACCAGAGCATTCGGGATGGAGATGAGTGAGGATTAGTAAGTAAGATATTTGAAGAGAAGAAGAAGGTTTGATTTACTTGGCATTCTCTGGGAATATCAAATATATTTTACAATTGAAGTCATTCCCAACCCCACAGATACAGCACCATTCCTTTCCAGTTCTGATGGAAGGGAATGCATCCTTTTTGACTATAAAATTATCTTTTAAAACACTCTCATCATGTATATCAAGTTCTTCTTGTTTGATATTTTCACACGCTCTGCAATCAGATAATTTCGATATAATGAAAAAAAAAAAAAAGTATGCACTAAATGATTTGTAAACAATGGAGAGTTTTAAAAGATATATAATTTGTACAAATACACTTCTTTCATGCCTATCTGTGGGTAAATATCATTGTCTGAATTGAATGCTTTAATTAACGTTTATATCATTGATACACAATAGTTTATGCTGAAAATACATTTAAGGAAAATGTCTTCTATTCAATCTTATCCACAAGAGTTTATCAATTTTTTAAATAATTCACCAACACCATATCATGCTGTTCATAACATTAAAGAACATCTATTGAAAAACGAATTCAATGAATTGAAAGAATCTGATTCATGGAATACAAAACTTTCTCCAATGGGTAAATATTTTGTTACAAGAAATAATTCATCAATTATTGCATTTTGTGTTGGTAAAAATTGGGCTCCAGGTAATCCAATCGCTATTACCGGTGCACACACAGATTCACCAGTATTGAGAATTAAACCAATATCTAAAAAAACTAATGAAAGATTTCATCAAATTGGTGTTGAAATTTACGGTGGTGGTATCTGGCATTCTTGGTTTGATTCAGATTTATCAATTGCTGGTAGAGTAATGGTCAATGATAAATCTACAGGTAAAATTGTTTCGAAATTAGTTGATTTAAAAAAACCTTTATTAAAGATCCCAACTTTAGCTATTCATTTAGATAGAGAAGTTAATAATAAATTTGAATTTAATAAGGAATCTCAATTATTACCAATTTCAGGTTTAGTAAAAAATGTTGAAAATAAGAATGGCTGTTGTAATGAAAATTCTAAAATGTCTGATTCACAATTTTCCTCAATTAAATCAATAATTGAAAGACATAATGAAGATTTATTAAATTTGATCGTTAAAGAATTATCCTTAGAATCAGTTGAAGTAATTGAAGATTTTGAATTAATCTTATATGATCATAAACCTTCTTGCTTAGGTGGTATGAATGAGGAATTTGTATTTTCAGGAAGATTAGATAATTTAACATCTTGTTTCACATCGATGCACGGTATTACTTTAGCTGCTAAAAATGGGTTGGAAAATGAAAATGGTTTAAGAGTTATGGCATGTTTCGATCATGAAGAAATCGGTTCTTCTACTGCTCAAGGTGCTGACTCAAATTTCTTACCAAATATTTTAGAAAGATTAACTTCAACTAACGTTGCCGGAAACTCTTCAGAATCAAATTCAAGATCTCTATTATTAGAATCTTCAGCTAAATCATTTTTCCTATCCTCTGATGTTGCTCATGGCGTTCATCCAAATTATGCCAATAAATATGAAAATGAACATAAACCTCAAATCGGTAGTGGTCCAGTCGTTAAGATTAACGCTAATCAACGTTATATGACAAACTCACCAGGTTTGGTGTTAATAAAAAAGATTGCTGACAATGCTAAAGTTCCACTTCAATTATTTGTTGTTAAAAATGATTCACCATGTGGCTCAACTATTGGTCCAATTTTAGCTTCAAAAACAGGTATTAGAACTTTAGATTTGGGTAATGCAATTTTAAGTATGCATTCTATTAGAGAAACGGGTGGTTCTGAAGATATTGAACTACAAATAAAGTTATTTGAACAATTCTTTGTTGATTATTCGAAACTTTATGAAAGTATCGTTGTTTAAGTATTTATTTACTAATTTTTAACCTATTTATTTATACCCTTTTTGTCTATAATAATATCGTTAATATTAATGATTTGTAGAAAAATTTATATTTTGCAAGCTCACATTTAAACCAAAAATAATTTTCTATAAATTACAAAATTTCTAATAATCGTAAATTTATATTCTATTTTTAATATTTAGAATAGTACATACATCAAATAAATTTATATTTAATTAAATATACATGAAATATTCTTACGCTATGCAAAAATCAAAGAACAGGACTTTAATTAATTTTTTGATTTGATTCATTAACCAAATTTTCAAATAAAGTTCTCTTTGGTTTCATGTCTTCCCCTTTGATATCAGTTCCCTTTATAACCTTAAAGGCACCAGTACCAATTGACATAGTTTGACCCAAAATAATACATTCCGATACACCTTCAACTGCATCCTTCTTCATATAAAATGCGGCATCGAATAGATGATCAGTGGTCTTTTCAAAAGAAGCTAATTGTAAAACAGAATCTCTCATTTTACTTAAACCGAATCTCGTAATACCTAAAACTTCACCCTTATATGTCATGACATCACCTAATAATTGGATGTGACGAGGATCAACACTCATACCGTGATTACTCATTGTATAATCAATTTCACCAATAATACTTGATCTAGCTGCTTCAATACCCAATACATTAAAAACTTCTAGAACATGGTTAGTGGTCGTTTTAGATCCAATAACACCGTCTGTACACATAACCTCTCTTAAACCATAACCTTCAACCAGTAATTCTCTCTTACCATCATCACGAATGTTGATGACAGCTCTTGCAATATCTGGTAAACCTTTAACAACAATGTCTGGTAAAGCACGACGTAGAGTTTGTGCTCTATAGAAAACATCGTTTTCAAGTGGTTCTTTTGCTGACGTTGATATAGATTTGGATCTATAGCTTTCAGGAATAACTGCAATAGCAATTCTATCTTTTCCGATAACTGTAACATCACCTGCTTGTATTTTAAGTTTTGGAGCCTTGGTTAAAGCAACTGCTATTTCTTCAACAGTTAATTCTAATTGCAACTTATCGATTGTGCTTAAATCAATTTTAACTTCTAAGAATGATTTTGTACCATTATAGACATCTTGAATATAATATGCAACATTAGAAAGCAAAGTTTTCTCTATTCTACCCTTAACAACTCTTGCTGCTCTTTTATCGTTATCGTTTACAAGAACAGCATTAATAATAGGAGTTGAAATAACTTTTGAAGCATTAATAATTTCTTTGATACGTGGAACACCTAATGTAACATTCATGGAAGCAACACCAGCAAAATGGAAAGTCTTCAAAGTCATTTGAGTACCAGGTTCACCAATAGATTGTGCACCAATGGCACCAACTGCAGTACCTGGTTCAACTCTAGCTCTACGGTATTTTAAAATGGCAATTTCCAAAAACTTCTTAACTGTGTCTTCAGAAATTGTACATAATTGATTAACAGAACTTTTTGTGTCATCTGAAACTTGTTCATCTAAATCAAGTCCCTTGAATTCTGGACCGGGAGATTCAAGCAATTCCTTCAAACCTCTCGATTTTCTTATATTCGCTAATTTACATGCCTTTGTTTTTAAGAATTCTCGCAATGAATTGTAAAAGTTTCTCTCAGCATCTAATTGATCAACGTATTCTTCATTATCATCATTTGCTTTATCAACTATATTACCCAAGTTATCCAAACGAATTAATTTTTCTTCTAAAGGCTTTAAAATTTCATTTGTCTTGTCGATAATAGCATACGGAACTAAACCCTCTGCATTATTATCGAATGTGATATTAGAAGCATGGTCCCATGATCTATTAAAGTTTACAGGTTGAGCATTACCTTCCATTTCTAAAGGATCTAAACCATCACCACCGTATGTAAATTGAACAATACCATTTGATGATGTTCTAATAGTATTATCATATTGACAAGACAAATCTTCTAATGATTTCATTAATCTACGAGACATATAACCAGTTTCAGCAGTTTTGACTGCAGTATCAACTAAACCTTCACGACCTGAAATAGCATGGAATAAAAATTCTGGAGGTGATAAACCTGAAAAAAATGAATTTCTAACAAAACCTTTTGATTGTGGTGTTTTTGAATTTTTCTCAAAATGAGGTAGAGAACGATCTTGGAAACCATCTGGAACACGATTACCAGAAATAATTTGTTGACCAACAACAGCAACCATTTGCGAGACATTCAAATTAGAACCTTTAGAACCACATGTTGCCATAATTAATGGCGCATTTAAATTATCTAATTCGTTAATACAGACATCACCGACTTCTTCTCTAACTTTTGATAACAGACCACCAATTTTGGCTTCTAGTGTCTGTTCCTCGTTACAACCAGGTTGTGTTTCTAATTTGCCTTTATTAAATTGATCAATTAATTCATCACATTTTGCATAAGCAGTTTCAACCATATCTTCTTTCTTTTGTTTTAATTCATCTGCTGGAGTAACATCACTAATACCAATAGAAAAACCTCTATTACCCAAATAACGGGCACACAGTTTGGCCATTCTATTCATAGCATTAGCTGCTTCATCTGGACCATAGTCTCTTAAAATTGTATAAAAAACTGAATGTTTCTTACCATCACCAAGAACAGACTTATCCATTACACCACTTAAAATTTCAGAACCTCTAATAACAACGAAACCATCATTTTGAGACATTTCATTAGGTAAATAGCTATGTTTTGGTGGAATGAAAACTTTGTTTTTAGCATCTAAATTAATTACAACTGGGGAATCTCTATTTGGTCTAATTAATAGAGAAAATACTTGCTTACCAGTCCACAAACAATGTGGTTTCACAATGGTTGGTGGAGGTAAATCAAACCGAAGAGTACCGTCTGACATCATAGATAATAATTGAGTAAATGTTGCTCTATCAAAGAAAGAATCTTTATGAGAAATTAAATATGACCCAGTAATAAAATCTTGAGTTGCTGCAATAATTGGTTCACCTGATTTTGGTGTCAATAAGTTATTTTTAACACCCATTAAGTTCATAGCTTCTGCTCTTGCTTCTTCAGTTTGCGGAACATGTAAATTCATTTCATCACCATCAAAATCTGCATTATAAGGAGTACAGACACACTCATTTAATCTAAATGTTCTCCATGGACGAATTTTAGCAAAATGTGATAAAATAGATAATCTATGTAAAGAAGGTTGACGGTTGAATAAGACAACATCACCATCTTCCAAATGTCTTTCGACAACATCACCGACACGTAAGTGCTTTGCTAGTTTCATTCTGTCACCATAACGTAAATTTCTTCTTGCTGACTCGTTCGCTTTTAATAAATAGTTTGCACCTGGATGCACGGTTGGTCCATTAATAATTAATTGCTTTAATTTTTCTCTATTATAACGAGTAACCTTTTCTGGATATGTTAAAACTTTAGCAACACGATCTGGGACAGCAACTTCATCAATTGATAAATTTGGATCAGGTGAAATAACCGTTCTACCAGAAAAATCAACTCGCTTACCTGATAAATTACCTCTGAATCTACCTTGTTTACCTTTTAAACGTTGACAGAAGCCTCTAATTGGTTTCGCTTTAGCACCACCACTAGAAGAACCTGGCATCATTGATAAATTAACAGAATCTGAATTAATATACATTGCAACAGATAATTGTAAATAATCCCAATGTTCCATCATATTATTAATAGATATACCTTTTTCTAAACCAGCTTTAATTAAAGATGATGTCCAAACAATTTCGGTTAATTTTACGGTCAAATCATCTTCATTAGAAGCAGAGGAATCTTGCATCATGACTGAAGGTCTAATACAAACTGGTGGAGCAGGTAAATATCTCCAAATATATGTTTCTGGTCTACCTGATTTAACAGTTGAATCAATACCTAATAATTCACAGTCTGATGCTCTTATTTGTTTAAATAAATTTAAAGTTTTTAAAGGATTTAAGTCATCCATACAACGTTTAGCGTAACGTTCAAGTTCAGGATTATTTGATAAAACTTCTTGCCAGTCACCAACCCATTGATCTTTTTCAGGTGATGATTTTTTAGCAACCCAACGGAACGTATCATGAATAATTTTTAATGAAGCAGAACTTGAACCTGCTGCTGCTCTTTTAACGACACCATTTAATGCGCCGCAACATAAACATCTTCTTTGTTTCTTACATTGATCTAAAACTTTTTTCAAAATTGCCATACGTTTTAAGTTATCAATAGCAGGACGACGTAATTCAGATAGAAAGTTTCTTCTATCAGAATCATTTAATAAAATTGCAGAACAATTTTTACAAATTGCTTGCAAAATTTGAATCGTTGTCTTAAAATAACCAATATGGAAAACGGGCAAAGCTAATTTAATATGACCAAAATGACCATGACATGATGCTAAATTACCATGACAAGTTGTACATTCAAGGGAAGATGATGAAACACCCATCTTTGGATCTAAAGCACCGCCAATTTTTGGTGCACGACCATTTTCTAAATCGAATAAGTCACGAGTAGAAATTTCAACTTCTGACTGCGCAACAATATCAGCTGCACTTAATGCACTGAATTCTAATCCACTAATTCTTTTCGGAGTTTCACTAATTACTACTTCTTTCATAATTTAGTAATATCGATAAATTGTAGATAATTCAGAATGGAGTAAATAATCTGATCTCTCAAATACCTCCCGGAGCACAAGCAACTATTCTTTCTCCAAATATACGGTCTTGCAAACCTGTAAGTCAAATACTGAAATCAACAAAATACAATTTGAAATGAATTGAGATCTAACAATAATATATTAATATCGCTGTCTGATATATACATTTGATCTAGACCATCAAACTAATATTCTTAGAAATTGCGATGACCATAAATTTTTCATTTTCATCGCAAACTGAGAAAAATTACAGTGATATACCACATCGTAAAGGGTGATGTGGTATAAACATAGTGTTAAAATGATAGTATCACCACAATTTAATGCATTGGAATGTCATTGAGCAATGGTACATTTGTTAACTGGGAGCTATAGACCATTAGTGTGCCATGCTCAACGTTTTAGGTCTTTTTTTCCAATCTAGATCCGTTGGATCTTACCAGTATGATGGCCTTGCAGATGTGTGCCATCTGCGATGACACTCTGGGTTTACTTACGATTGGTACTTGGGTGGTCTTCGAAACATAGAAAAAATGTGGTAGTTCTAATCGTGTAATCCAACAGATACACCAATGCTCACTTTCATACCCATTGTAGAAACTCAAGTGCTGTTCCCTTACAATTTGCTCTGCATTGTAATGCATTATTAGCCGTTACCCGCACACCGACCTTTAAATTTTAACAAGGTGGGTGGCAAGAGAATCCAATTTCAAATATAAGAGAGAGGTTTTAGAAAGAACTTTTATGATTAATCTGTTTGTTTTATTGGGAAATAACAAATAAACTAGTATTATTGGCAATAATTATTCTTTTAGATACGTTAAAATACGAGTGTCTCATTTGATCAGTTGTTGTTGCTTAGAGATAATTTGGGAAAACATAAATTTTTGGAGAAATCTTTTTTATTTGGTAAAATTTTGTTAAAATGGCTACTTTAGAAGAATTAGATGCTCAAACATTACCTGGTGATAATGAATTAGAACAAGAAATTTTAGATTTATCAACTCAAGAATTACAAACTAGAACTAAATTATTGGATAATGAAATAAGAATCTTTAGATCTGAATTACAAAGACTATCGCATGAAAATAATGTCATGCAAGAAAAAATTAAAGATAATAAAGAAAAGATTAAAAATAATAAACAATTACCGTATTTAGTTGCAAATGTTGTTGAAATAATGGATATGGATGAAATTGAAGATCAAGAACAAAATGAATCAAATACTCAAGGTGGTAATGTTAATTTAGATAATACTTCAAAGGGTAAAGCTGCTGTTGTTAAAACTTCATCAAGACAAACTGTATTTTTGCCATTAGTTGGTTTAGTAGACCCAAATAAATTAAAACCAAATGATCTTGTTGGTGTTAATAAAGATTCATTTTTAGTTTTAGATACATTACCATCAGAATTTGATTCTCGTGTTAAAGCAATGGAAGTTGATGAAAAACCAACGGAAACATATTCTGATGTTGGTGGTTTAGATAAACAAATTGAAGAGTTAGTAGAGGCAATTGTATTACCAATGAAAAGTGCTGAAAAATTCAAAGAAATGGGAATTAAAGCTCCAAAAGGTGCTTTGATGTATGGTCCACCAGGTACTGGTAAAACTTTATTAGCTCGTGCTTGTGCTGCTCAAACTAATGCTACTTTCTTGAAATTAGCTGCTCCACAATTAGTTCAAATGTTCATCGGTGAAGGTGCTAAATTGGTTCGTGATGCATTTGCTTTAGCAAAAGAAAAAGCTCCTACTATTATTTTTATTGATGAATTAGATGCTATTGGTACAAAACGTTTTGACTCAGAAAAATCAGGTGATAGAGAAGTACAGAGAACAATGTTGGAATTATTAAATCAACTAGATGGTTTTGGATCTGATGATCGTGTTAAGGTTTTAGCAGCTACAAATAGAGTTGATGTTTTAGACCCTGCTTTGTTAAGATCCGGTAGATTAGATAGAAAAATTGAATTCCCATTACCAACAGAAGACGCAAGAGCTCAAATTATACAAATTCATTCAAGAAAAATGACCACAGATGATGATATTAATTGGCAAGAACTTGCAAGATCTACGGATGAATTCAATGGTGCTCAATTAAAAGCTGTTTCAGTTGAAGCTGGTATGATTGCATTAAGAAATGGCCAATCATCTGTTAAACATGAGGATTTTGTTGAAGCTATTGGTGAAGTTCAAGCAAGAAAATCTAAATCTGTATCATTCTATGCATAAATAGTATATAAATATATATAATATAAAACGAGAAACGTTATATTCTACGTAAAAATGAATCGTAAATTTGAAAATTAGTAAGTATTCATATCTTTGATATGCTACCCTGTAACAGTGTCAAGAAAAAAATATTAATTTTAACAAATATTTTTTTATTTTATTATACAGACGTCAATACAAGTACATGCGTATCAATACAAACTGACAATACTCCAAATAATTTAAATAGTTTAATGCTTATTTTTTTTACCTTTCTTTTTTAACTTAGAGACAATATTAGAAATATCATCCTTTTCATTCTTTTCAAAAACGTCGTTAGTCTTTCTCTTCTTATTATTATATCTCGACTTATTATTTAAAGAATGTTTAGTACGTTCTCTCAGTATTTGCTTCATTGTATCAGTTTCTTTGAATTCAGATTGTGTTGGATCAATAGCAAAATCATGATCTTCAAACATTTCTTTAAATCTTGGATCATTTAAGTCAGGTTTAAAGTTATCTTCAACAATTTTTTCTTTATTTTGAAATTTAGATTTCTTGCTTTTTTCCTTTTCAGATCTCATAATTTCGTTCATGTTGAAATGTGCTTGTTTATTTATTGTACTATTAGATTCGACATCATCATCCATCATCAAAAGTTCCAGTTGAGCTTTCGCCTTTGCATCTTCTTCTGTTTCATCTGTCTTATATCTACTCTTTTGATTTTTCAAAGATTTCAATTTTTGTTTCTTTTCTTCATCAGTTTGTTTTTTCATTTCCTTTAATTTTTGTTTTCTAGCCTTACGACGTTCCTTTTCTTTACGTCTTACCTTTTCAATCGTGTTTTCTTCATCTTCATTCGCATCATCTTGTGGATTAGCTTCAGATAAACCTGGTGTAAAAGTAATTTCCATATCAACTTCATCTTCATCATCTTCACCACCTTGATCCATGATGGATTTGTCACCAACTTTCATCGAAAGACCAACCAATGATTTTAACTTATTTTTAGCATCCTCTGTATTTCCATCTTCTGAATCATCACTATCTGAAGCTAAATAAGCTTTGAAATCCATATCTTCAATTTCTTTTTGACTAAATGCTCTCTTAGCAATTTCAATTCTATCGGCTGGTGTTTCATCCCATGTTAGTTTAACATTAGAATGTTGTAAAGCATCTGTAGTAAAGTTTAATGGTTTGTAATGTTTTGGTAATTCAGTACATTCATCTCTTGCCTCATCTTCAAATTCCATTTCATCAGGGACATATCTAATATCGAAAATGTTAGCTGTAGATTCATACTCGGTACCATCACAATTAGTGTAAATTGCTTCAGCAGTTGAGATACTACTACAATATACAACTGCGTAATAATATCTTAATCTTTCTAATTGATATTGACGTAAAGCTTTACTGTCAACGTCTTTATCAGCATCACCTTCTTCATATAATTCTTTGATATCAATATCAGAATCATCATCGCTATCTTCTTCTTTAGCTTTCTTTGATCTTTTCTTATTTTTCTTCTTATTAAATAATTCTTTTGGTGGTCCTTCAACTTCTTCTCGTTCCATTCTTTCTTTACCAAATTCACTTGGGAAAATTGCAATTCTATTAATTTTACCACCTTTTGGTAAGAAACTAGAAAATGTAATCATTAAATCAGAAGATCTAACATGATCCCAATCTAAGTTAACAACTGCAATTGTTTTAGAAGCATCACCTGATTCTGGCTTAGTTTCTTCTAATTCAATTTCTGATTCACCTTCACTTTCTAAATCACTTTCTTCAGAATCTTCAGATTCAGATGATGTAAATTCATCTGAGGAACTGACGTAGTCGCTTGGTACCTCACCACGAGCTCTGTCTACTAAAGAATTTTTAGTCTTTGGACCTCCATCTGGTTCACTGTTGTCAGATTCATCATCTTCATCATTTTTTGTCTCTTCTTTTTCAAAATATCTGTCAAAATCTTTCATATCTTTGGTTTCATCAGAATCATTTAATTTTCTACCATATTTATCAACTTTCGAGGTATGCTTAACTTGTAAATCAGATTTGTTAAATCTATCATCCAGTTTAATCTTAATATCTTTTCTTTTAACATTCCTGTATTTTGGATCACTAAAGATACCAGCGAATCTTGGATCAGTACTTTGTTGAGAACTTTGTTGAGAACTTTGTTCAGAACTTTGTTCAGAGAGTTTTTTTGACATAGCTAAAGACACCTAACGCTGTTTGAAAGGGTAATGTATATATATTTGAAGGAAACAATTGTTGTTATAACATAACACATTCTCAAAGGAACACCAGAATTTATATATAAACTGAAATATCAACGAGATGAGATGAGATGAGATGAGCTTGATACTTTTTCACAAAATTTTCAGCTTCGTAAGAGGTGAGGTCCGAATAGCACTAAGTTTTATTCAAGTAAAGTGTCAACTGCTTGAAGGTTTGTGATGTGGTTGGCTAGTTAATAACTCACTGTAATTGTAAAACAACCATTTTAAACAAAGGAACATTGTCTTTACAGTTCAATTGGAACAAGAGACCGTTGTTTTACAAAAATCAATCACGATAGGGCTCAATTGCTTCATAACCTTGCTTCACGTGGTTATTAACTACATACACTACTAAAATTAAGCGTCGCAAGCGGAATCATTACGAAATTAAGAGCAGTAATTTGGTTTTAAAGAGATTGTTGGTTGCAAGTTGCAATGTAATTTTGAGAGTATTGGTGGTGATCATGTATATTGATTGTCTATATCGACATTAGGTGTATGCATACATGTTTACATGAGGTGAATTCATTCATAGCTGAATTATTTTGAAATAGCACAATAATGGGTCAAACTGTTTCTAGCAATGAGCCCTTAAAAGAGGAAACATCTACACAGATTCCATCTAATTTGGCTACCAAATTAGATCTTATTAATTTTTTCAATGAAAGAGTCATTGAAGAGTTCACTCCTTTAGAATTATTCTCTTTTAAGAAAAAAATTCGTAAGGATAATTTAAACGATTCTGTTCCTAAAGATGAGCTCTTTTCTTTTTTCTATTTAACGAATGCAAACCTAACACTGAAAGATTTAGTGTACGATTTTATTAAATGTTTATCAAATTTCCCATTTATATCTGAATGTGCAACTAATGTAACAGGATATGGTATATTGAAAGCAATAGTTTTGTTGCATAGTGAAAAATGTAGAAGATATCTAGGTTTGAAAAGTTACAATAGGACTAGATTGATTTATATTGCATTACTGAATAAATTGAGTGTTACATTCGATCACGAAACGAAATTTAATGTTAAGGATATCATAAAAACATATGATAATACACATGATAAAGTTTTTGAATTATCCTCAAATAAGATGTTGCATTTCATCTCTTGGTTGTTAATATTATCAGAAAATTGTTCAACTGAAAATTGTAAAATAAATCCAAATAATCTTTTTGATAATTGGGATTTATTTAAATTATCTGCATTAAATATATTAAGATCAATTAATTCATCTGTTATTTTGGGAGATGAAATTTTACCCGTATACTACAAAGAATTTAATGATGCATTTCTTTCTATTGCACCGAATATTTTATTACCATTAAACAATTTGATGATGCATTTACTGTATTTAGAGTCTGATTTAATTTTCCACCAACATTTAGATCCAAAATTCAAAGAATCAAAAATAATGACTGCATCAACAATTGCACAATTATCTACAGTCTTACCAAAAGAAATTATTTTGAGTAAATTACAAGAGCTTTATATAGGAAGAAAAAGTGGTTTCTCAATGAGATCCTTGCAGGCAAAGGTATTTAAGTGGATGGCTCCTACCATTCTCTTGATTAGCGGAATGAGAATCGTCGATGACATTGAATATTATGAGAAAAAAAATCCAAGGTATAAAAAGTTTTTAAATGAATTCCCTAAATTAAGAGATGAAGACCAAAACTTGGATAGTTGTCACATAAACAGACGTAAAGTTATGTATGCTGTATATATTGATGAGCCATGGAAAGTAACAAACAAACAATATTTTGGAGGATTAAATACAACAATTGTCGAATTATCACCAAGACAGGATATTTTTAGAAGTATTCAACCAGAATCTATTTATTTTAATACCGCTGGTGGTGGTATTGGTATAGGTAATAAGCAGCCAATAATTAAAAGTGGATCAACTACTTATATACCCGGTAATGTTTCACTGACGATAGAGAATACTTTAGAATTTGCTATATTTAGACATACTGGATATGGAGGAAATATTGGACCAAGCATGTTACTAAGTAGAAATAACACTGAAGACAAGCCATTTGAAATTAGATTTTTAATCCAAGATATAGAAGTCTGGGGCTGTGGAGGGGAAAAAGAATTAGCTGAGCAATTAAAGCAATGGGAATGGGAGGAGGCTGAGGCAAAAAGAAGACAACAGATTAATTTGAAAAGTTTAGGAGAGGATCGTGCATTGTTAGAAATGGCTGGTATTATTGGTAATCATAATCAAAGTGGTGGCTCCGTATAATCTAATTAATTAGATATGATTAATTTAAATTCTCATTTTATTTTGAAGTTGGACATACAAGATTAGGCATTTTTAATTGATCCAATAATTCAATAATTTACCATTGCCCATTTGGTCTTTGAACGGTGTGTCATATGATGTTGATTACTAATTAATGTGCCACAATTGAATGGGGCAAACATGATTATCAACATAATACCTGGAAAATCAAATATTAATCATTTGAAAAGATATCATTCAATATTTTGACTGTCATGACTTTGTGTCTATTACACATATTGTACCTTTTATGCAAATTAAATATTTAAGTGGTACCTTTAATCAATTATTTCTTATTATCGATTCTTTTATATACAAATCGATTCCAAGAACCAATTAGAAAGTGAAGAATTTTGCTTTTAAAAATAAGGAACTCATCAAGAGTTAATTCAATTTGAGTTTATTTTTAAAAAAATATAAATACGCATTTACACATGAGCAATCGAGTAATTCATGATCAGAAGTTTCACAATTGTGTCCTATTGATTTCTTTTTCAGATATTGCTGAGTAATATAGACATCATTATTGAACTCCGATAACGAAGATTAAATATTTTGCAATTATTCAAAAATCCAATAAATTGCTAAAAGTTAGATGTTGATGCTCTTCAGTTATCAATTTCTTGGACGGTTCAAAAAGGTTATGTAGTTTTACCAAGATATGTTAAAGAAGTAGAGTTATTTCCAACTTTAAAACTCTTACAATTCTAGATGAAGAATTTAGCCAAGTGAGCGATTTATTTAGGGAATCAGGTGAAAAGAGAGAACTGTTAATTTTGATTATTCTCCATCCCCAATGTTTGGATAATTGTATTAAATAATATTAATGAATATATGTAATTTATCTACTCAGAATATATAAAAAATGAAAAATAATTTGGCATGGCCTATTATATATTTTACCCCTACTCTAGAAGTGCATAAATTTAACTCAAATTAATTATGTAAATACTTAAAATTCTAGTAGATGAGATAAATAAGATGTAAACTGTCACTTTGATTGGAGTTGGGTATTTTTTTTAATATATTCAGATAACCTATGGCTGTATAATTAATCATATGTGTATACTGTATAAAATTTTAAAGCTTTAAGAGTTTGTACAGTCTATTTATTCCTATTAAACCTGAATTTTGGTCCATCATCATCACTGTTGGAGTCATCACCATTTATATTGTCGTTATTCATAAATCTATTCTTCAATTTTGAGGCATTTAAAGTTCTAGGCTTATTTATCTTTCCTTTTTGCTGTGTGGTTACTTTGCGTCTTCTGTTGTCTTCTTGTGATTTCAAATCATTATTTTGAACCATACTAACTGTATTTATATCGTTGTATGCTTGTGATTCTTCTTTTGTTAGCTTTAGTATGTCTTCATCGCTATTCTGGGTATCTTGTACAAAAAGCTGATTACTAGATACACTTCTACTGAAGGTAAACGAATACTCATCTTCGCTATCATTACTGTTTCGAGTTTTATTCTGAGAATTATCACCTTTATTGTTGGATTGAATAGAGAAATCATTGGATTCTCTTTCTTTAGGAAATTGAAATAAGTCAGTTTCAATATTATCATATCGATTATACTGTTTTAAGGGAATATATTCTCGTGAAATTAAAAATGCACTATTACGAATAAACTGTTTGTTTGAGTCATCTTGGCGAAAGTTCTCATCTATTTTCTTTTTATAATTTGGCTTCACTTTGACAAACTTTTTAAAATTCTTTCTAGTCGACCAATCCACTTCTTCGGAACCATCAATCCTTCTGCTCAAACTTTCATTACCGTCTTGAGTTCTCATTAAATTATTATTTTCTTCAATTATGGAAATGTTACGAAAATCATTAATTGCTTCTTCTGTCAATTCGGATTCCTCAACATTGACTATTGTTGAATTAACTCTATTTACTTCTCGGTTTTTTACATTTTGAATTGTTTGAACAAGGCTTTCTTTTGATTTCTGTCTGTCTGGGGGAGTATTAGAATTAAATTCTGAAAGAGTTTTAGATCTACTCACTGGAATCTTTGTGTCCATATTGATATCATCCTGATTTACATTAGGAGCTTTGTCTATATCAAAGCTTTTGGGTTTTTCTTGGTCATTTACTTCTTTATTTCGTGGGTATTCAGGTGAGTTTTGATTATCTACCGTTTTTGAGTTGAGTGACTCATTATCTGCCATAAGTAAGTCAGTATGCGCTTTACCTTGGTCTTGCAAGTTAGTTGTATTGTCAGCTTTTAAGTCAAAAATTGTTTGATCAGCATTTTCAATTTGTTTATAGGACCCACCATTTATTTGATCTCCAATATGTTCCTTCAATACTTGATTCTCATTTGATGAACTTTTTGGTTTATGCTTATCTTTATTCTTTTCGTTTTCATCTGTTAAATTGCCTCCTGCAAAAAAACTTAATACGTCTAGTGGCTTTATTCGTTGTTTATTTAATCTTCTACGCTTTGGAGTGGGTTCATTAACAATTAGATTGGAGTTATTAGATTTACCTTCATTTTGACGTTGATTTTCAAATGAAATTTCTTTCGAAACTAGTATATTATTACTTAAATTGCTATCTTCATCTGAAGGGAGGATTGTTTCAACAGGTTCAATAGAAGCAAGATCTTTCTTAGAAACAAATATCTCAATATTTTTATTTATAAAGGCTTCAATCAATTGTGTTGGGTTTATTATTTTCAAATTTGCTAAGTTAGATATATCTCTCGATACTTTATCTTCAGTTTCAACTACTACAAATTTTTCATTCAATGCTGTGTTTTCAATTCTTTTGATCAGATCTTCTTGACTTTTGACTATATCTAATTCACCACCTAAATTATTTATAGTTGATTCCAAATATACACTTTCTTGCTGTTTGACTGAATAAACTATAAACAAAATATCTTTAAACAGTAGTTGATTACATTGAGAGAATAACCCGACAGGTATTGGTGGTGGATTGTTATTGTTTTTTAAGATTCTAAAAGCATCACAAAAGTTGGTCAATAAGGTAACTTTATTCTCAAAAAAATGTTGAAGTGTTGAAAAATTAAAGAATGAAAGACCAAATACCAATGCATAAAATCTTAAAAACTCCTCTTTATCAAGTTCTGATCCTGAATGGATTATAAAGGATGGATCGGGGCTTTTCGAATTTGTATTCCTTTCGACACCATAGGAGGTTAGTAATCGATGTAACTTGTTTGTTAATGGGATTGAATTATATGTAACAATTTCCCAGTTTATCTTAATGATTATTGGCGTTACGCCAATTCTAACTTCAATATTCTCATCTTTACTATCTAAAATAATACTCTCATCTGTATTCAAATATTTTTGTCGTACCAATGTTACTTTACCTTTATTTGTCAATCTAATAATATTATGACTATTTGATTGCTTTTCCCACTTAAGAATAATATGCTTACGTGATATACTCTTATCATTTTTAACAAACAAATCATTTGAGCTTGATCGACCTATCGAGTATTCTTTGTCTAATTCTAAGCAACTTGAAATCTTTTGAGTATCACCACTATCAAGTTTGTACTCATATTCTAATACCCACATATCACCGTCACCATAAAGTCCCTGAATATTAATTATCCTTCGATTATATTATTATTTAAGGCATCGCTGTGATTAATGGTTGATCTTGATAATAATTCCAATTTTTATACTTTTTATAAACATGTTAAAGCGATGAGGTGAGAATTGGAACTTATACCACGGTTAAGCATAAGATACTATTACAAGAGCGTTTATATATATATTACATCTATGGTTAAGATACACCCATATTATTTAATTATGCATTGAGATTTTAGATATATAGTGTATTTTATACGACTGGCTCAATCGTAATGCTATAAAAGATATGAAGGAATTTGACTCAGAACGTTTTTTGGCACAGAAGGTAGTGGTTTTAGTTTAATAGTATGCCTTTTGTCAATTGACAGTTCAAACGACTGCATTTTGTTTCGTTCATTGGTGCCATCTAATTGATCAGATATCAGCGATACCATCGAATTCATACAATGATGTAGCCAATCAACAGCTATATTTGCATTATAATTGAAATGATTTTTCAGTTTAGGTAAACTTGATGAATTAAAATAACGATACAATGAATTTCTTGAATGCCATATTAAATCATCCAAGGAACCACTTGATGTATCTCTTATTCCCAATATTATATCTGATTCGGGTATTAAGTTAGTTTGTAACCATGTTTTCAATAATTTTTTTCTATGTTGAGGAAGATGTGGCCTTAATGGGGCAAAACATTTGATTTCTGTAAATTGTTTCGTGTCTTCATTATATCCATCCATTTCACATCTCAATAGTAATCTTATATTGTCATTTAATTTATTTTCCACTATTGAGAAAAAAGGTCTTGTGTCTTTAACATCTTCATTTAATAAAAGGTTTTCTAAAGTCAATCCAGATAATATGATTTTACGTAAATGAATATTAGCATCTCTTAGATGAACATTTGCAGAATTTGATATATCAGATTGTTCAGATAATACAATTAATCCATTTCCTAAATGAGTACATATTATTTTCATGGTATTGTCATTATCATCTTTGCTACAATAAACATTCATGATTAGATCAGTGATATGATGTCGAGGTGATATAATTGTATACTTTGTATTTTTATATTTTGAATAATTTTTCAGCTTCTTTGCACTTTTCAGGTATTCAAAGCATGGCAATGAACTGTCTAACAAATTTTGTTCCATTGTATGATTATTTTCAACATCTTTGAATAGATCGTATCCTAAATAAGGTATCTTATACTTTTTTGACTCTAATAATGATTTATTACTTAATTTACAAACATTTTCTCTTAAATTGGGATAAACAACATCCTTTGTATTCAAATGAATGTTATTGTTGAAATATGAAGCTACAATTCGGGAATCTTCAAATAACTTTCGAGGTATTCTTGGAAATGAATCTACGTTAGAATGCTCAAATTTATTAAATTGAATGATTTTTAATTCTGTCCATTTTGAAGTATGTTTCTTCTTGGATTTCGATATTTCTAAGTTCGATAAATCATTTGCCAATATATCATCTACAGAAGTGGTCATTATGGAATTTTTTTAAATTGACTGAGAATGAAATCTAGTTTGTCCTTACACAACCATACAATTCCAGACTTCCTTGTTGACAACTGCTTCTATACATCTATATACTTCCCACTTTATTTCATCTCAACCTCATCTCTTTTCATAATTAGAGATGCCGGGACAACTTTTCAACTTTATAGGTCTTAAAGGTAGGTTTTATATGGTATGCGGAGTACACTAGTAATGAGATACGTAGAAATATTTAGTCACATAGAAGAATGTTCAGAATTGATGAACTCCAGGTAATGCTAATCAAGTTAGATTACTTTGATTTATAACCACGGCTTGCATTCAATGATAGTCCTTCAAATGATCGATAGATATCAATATATAGATTCGATTTAGAAAAGGTTTGAACATTTGCTATTGAGAATGCTGATAATCATCTAGGCTATGTCTATAGTCACCGTAAATGTTCTATGACTTGGAAAATGAGAATAAATAATACATTATCACATTTATAATGTCTCATCTAATCAAGAAACTAGCTATTTAAATCTTGTAGAATGACTTCAAGTACTCAGAATAATTTCCATTAAAAGAATGTTCTGTTTCAGTTCAACATCATCAAAAATAGGACTAGTTATCCTAATACTCTCAATTCCGCCTTCTTCTGTGAAACAAGAAGAGGTAGATGTAATTATCAATCACACTTTGATCCAATGCTTAACATCACCTGCTTATGGCATCTTACTATGGTGGCAACTTTTCCAATATAGAGCCAAACCATTCCTATTAGTAATCATCAGTTGCAAAGTTTCACTAATTTTTTTCAGTTAATGTAGTAAGTATAAGAAATATAAACTTGTATGGATATATAAGTTCAGATAATTTCTGTTATAGAATGATATGTCATTCAAGTAGCAGATAGTTAGTACATTGATAGTTGGTTTTACTTTTAAGACTATACAAGAACCAGTTCTAAATTTATTGGTTAAAACAAGATGGTTGAATGGTGTGTAATTGTTCGCGATGCTGAAGGGTCTGATAGATCTCAATTCGAACAGCAACATATGGATGGAATTCCACCTTTAGTGGAACAAGGTAAAGTGGTCTGTGCTGGTCCAATTTATAATGACGACGATTCATTTGCAGGTTCACATTTTCAAATTGAAGCTGAAACAAAGGAAGAAGCTTTAAAATTGATATATGCTGATATATTTGCGAAAGAGGGTATCTGGGATTTAAATAGTATTATTATTTATAAATTTTGGTGTGGTACACGTAAGCAAAAGTAAATGAATATATGAGTTCATTTACTGTAGCTTAATTCGCAAGAGCTCGATTATCACAATTGATTATTTAGCTTTTTTCTATATAACTAATATTTTAAATTATATTTTAGTAAATAAAAGCTTTTGAATTTATTAAAACACTGCTAAATACTTAAATATTAAGTATACTTATTATGTACTTTTACTATTGGTATCAATTAGAGCTTCAATTAGGCATCTTTGAAGTAGATTAGAATGAATGAAAAACCCCCTAATATTGAACGCTGATTAAATAATCAGCTAATTGTTCAACAATCTTAGTAGCTTCGCCAGCTTGAACAGTAGCAGGATAATGGGCAATTAAAATGGTTTGCTTTGTTCTAACACAAACAACACCTTCTGCATCATGTCTACCATAAATACTTCTATCATCAGCTCTTAAAAGCATGAATTTTTGACCTTGAATATGTAAACCATTGCTTTGCAAATTTGATGGATTATCGAAACCTTGTGCAATACCAGTAATTTCTGGAGCAGCTAATGTTAACCCACCAGATGCAGCCCAGACAGCATCACCAGCTCTTGAATATAAAACGGCTTTATCTACTTTACCAGTAGCTAATAAATTATCAGTGTAAGCTAAGTAGGAAAAATAGAAGAATGAAATATTAAATTAAACATTTTCATATTTTGTCAATTGTTAGTATCATCACCATGAAAGCAACTTGTTACATATGAAAATAATTGTGTCCTCAGCTAACTAAAGATATTGACAAAATCAATTGCAAAATGTAACAGAAGGGATAAACAAATAACAAAAGGGTCAGCTATTGTCACCCAACCAAAAAAATAAATTGCAGCACATACCTTGCCAAGACATTTTAATATATATATATATAGTGTAATCAACTATGAATTTCAAATGATTCACCTCTGAATTCAATCAATAAGTCAATTGTACAAATACAATAGATCTATATTCTGTAACTTAACTGTATTATACGGTTACAGGCTGTTTAAATACTTTAACAAGTTGTTTATGCTTTGGAAAAAAGCCTACATACGTAATAAAAGAGCCGGGTAAACACAGAAAGCATATACCAATTTGTTGTTGGCAAGCTGTATCTTCTTTGTAAGCTATTGTATTTGATTAAACACTTTACATGAGAGAGAAAGAGATCATTCAGTGAAATGATGTGAATTATGTTTCATTTAGTTCTTTATTACTATATAACGATATATATACACATATGTATGTGAATATATGTGGACGACAAAATCATGTTAAAATGAATAACTCAAAGCATGGTTATTGAAGAGGTTTTCTAATGTTATCTATTATTACGCTCCTTCTTTCCTTCTTTCTTTAGGGTTTTTTTGTATTTAATTATTAATGTCAAATGGTTGAATTTTGATTTACTATTTATTATTTATTCAAATTTCCTCTTGTTCTTTGTGAACATCTATAATAGCATATCCATTCTTGAAAAAACTTCGAAGACACCAGCAACTACTTCCAATTGTAAAGCAGAGCCAGGTGTATTGTTAATTTCTTCTTGTACAAGCTGGTTTAAATTGATTGAAACTTTAGCTTCAGTTGGTTTATCTAATTTAAATGGGTATTCGGCAAACTCATTCAAAATGCTTTCTGATCTGGAAATTGCATTATCTCTTTTTTCATATTCTAAAGCAGTTAATACGGTCTCTAGAACATTTGCTGAATATGCTGCACAAATTAATGCAATTGTTCTGAAAATTTTAAAAGTAGTAGATTCTGGAAAATATTCACTGAATTTCAAATCCATTGTTCTGTTAACTAAAGTATTCAAAATTCTTATCTTAATTGTATCTTTACATTTACTATCAGCAACTGGGTGAGTAGCCATATCAAATAAAAAGAAATTTTTCATTTCTGTTCTCAAGACACCTTTATCAACTAAACCTTTTGATATTCTTTCTCTTACTTGTTTCAATTGATAATTAATCTTAAAAAAATTCCATGTTTCACCACTTAATAAATCAATCCAATTCACAATTGATAATGGTTCATCATTTCTCATTAAATTTAAAGCTTCATCTAATAATACTTCACCAGTTTTACTAGCATCTATAACTTCAATTAATCTTTCAGATAAATCAAATCTCTTTCTTGCTGGATCTTCTAAAATACGGATTTTACCTCTTAATGCTAATTCAATAATAATACAACCACGTAAAACGTATGAGATATTATCATTCCAGAAAGATAAATAACCTTCTTTATCACCTAAACCTAATAATACAACTTCTTCCATCAAAGTTAATGTAGGTACGGTAATATTATCTTTAATTTTAGCATCTTCTGGATCGTAGCCAATTTTACTAGTAGCAGTTCTCTCCTCATCATCACTGTGATTAGAATCAGTATCAATACGATTTAACTTACGACGCTGCATTGATGACAAATATGTTGTATTTCCAAACTAGTATTTCTTCTATTAAATTAGTCTAGAATATGTTTATCTTAATTAGAAAATGTGCAATTATCTTTTTCTATAAAAACCTTTGATTTTAAGAACTATTTGTTCTTCAGTCGAGGTTTCAAAATCTATTAAAAACAATAAAAGATATAAACAAAAGAATTAATATACTAATTGTAATTAAATCTCACTTTCTATATCTTTCCCGATATATTCAATTGAATTACTATTAATATACAACTCCCAATTCAATTAATATAAAATTACAATCGAATTGACATATACATACCCTATGTGCTGTGCTGTTATCCTTCTCAATTATTTTTTTTTTCCAATTCGATCGATACAAAGCAATTTCTTAACATTACGGTTCGTCGACAGTGATGATAATAATAGAAGTGTCATTAATATTTACAAACAAGTGTATTGTATAAATAAATCTATGCATTTCAACGACAGTTGGGATAATGTCTTCTCTAGTTAACTAACACTCAATATCTCATTGATTGAGACATACTTTTCAACAAAGTTTGGGGATATTCACTTATTTTTCTTAATAGTGGCTTAGTGAACAATTTGTTTTCAGAATCAATGTATACTAAGAAATAAGGTGTTGAAGTTTGTCTTGTTGAAAAATTGAGCACTTCTTCCACAAAAATATGGGTAATCACTTGGTCATTATATTTTCTCCAAATACCTGCATTTTCAAAATCGTTAATGTATACCCAATAATGACCAAATGAAGCTTGACATCGGTGTATGAAAACTGCAAATAAAGTATATTCATGAAATTGTTTATTTGAATTTTCAAGGTTTTTATTTTGTGTTTTCATATAAAGCATCCCTCTCATGATATAACTCCTTCAGTTTTTCCCTTGAACGTATAGTTTTATCCATTTTTTGGAGACATTACATTTACTAATTCGTTTGAATATTTGTAAAGAAATATTTTATTTGAAAATGGTAAAGTGGTCAATAATTTAAACGGTTTAAGTTTCTCTCAATCATAGTATACACGTTAAATTTGAATTGGTAATATTGTTGGAAATTGCGTTATTGATAACGTTTTTTTAACAGTTCTATAGTTTTCCATTTTCAAATATTCATCTTCAAAATAATCACCAATAGCTTCATAAATATCGATTGGTTTATTCGCAACATTGACAAACAAAGAAAGAAATCTTTCAGTTTTTGAAGTTGCGATTATCTATGTGTTACTTGGAATAATATTTTGTTCTGTTTCCCTCATAAAACAATTTTTTAATCAGATCAATCTGTTCATTTCTTCTCCAGTAATATTCTCAGCTGTATATTTTAATGTCTTATAATGCATATCAATATATTTAGGGTCTAGTCTTATTTTAATTTCGTAATTTTGAAGTATGTCCTTTTATGAATAAGTACGATTAATAGAAAGATCTATAAATTTTTTACAAGTATTCAAGGAAAAAGGATTATCTGAAGCTAAAATAGACTTATATTCATTCAAAAGTTGAAACCAAAATGAAGTTGAAGAAGAGGTGTGATATTTACTGAATAAAACCATCTCTTTATTCAAACTACTATAATTTTCCTGGTTAATATATTTATAGGCAATTCTTCCTAAAACAATAAGCTGGATCATTCTCTGTAAAGATTTTACAAAAAACTTCTTTTCTGAAAGATCATTCAAGTTATTAATTATACTTAGTTATCTTCTTAAAATAGAGTATGCAGCAATTGTTTTCAAATTCTCATTGGGTTCCTCTTTTACCTTTCTTCAAATCTGGGATAACAAGCAATTTAAAATTATGAGTAGCTTATCGACAAATATCTAATATAAGTAAAACTTATAAAAAGCACAGTATAATAACGTTTTGTATCTATTTTATGATGTAGAAGTGGGGCTTTATAGCTGGCATTTTAAAATTTGACAGTTCCTAAGCCATAGATCCAATTCATATCTTGTAACTTCATCGATCAGAATGATTAATTTATAGAGTCTGGGGTATAATTGCCTGTGACCGTCCTAAGTGACTGTGCAAGATGTCTCAATAGTACATTAGTACATAAATGAATGAGCAATGCTCTTTAATGAAAGAACTCTTAATGATACTCTACAATTGTAAACTATTACTTTCTGAGATGATCGAGACTCAAAAATATATATCCCAACACCTAAATTAAGTTACCAGCAATGACCCACAAAGTAGATCTCTCTATCAGTTATTAAATGCTATATATCATTTACTTATATGTAAGGAATATTATCAAAAATCGACATGAATTTATTAAATACGTTCAGCTGACCAAATGGCAATCTTACAAATCCATTTAATACTACCAGTAATTACTGAATAAGGAACGGCCTTTTTTGATCCATATCTTATTGCTGTATATAAATGTTGTAATTCGTCATCTCTAAATTCTCTTACTGTTTCAAGCAACATTTTTACTTCATTAGGTTTTTCTGTTGTACCGTCACATTTTTTTAAATCGTATTGATTACCTAAACAGAGTAACTGCTGATTGTAATGACCACCAATAACTGTCTCTACAGCTTCTGTACAAGCCATGGCTGCATTTGGAGAAAGAGCAGCTGTACCAGAACCCATTAAGAAAGCACCAACTTTCCAGATAGGTGTAATTAATGAAGGTCTAACCCTTTTCTTCAATTGTAACTCATTAAATGTATTGTGATGATGTATCTCTTGTTCCCACATATGCTGTAAAACTGGCTTTAATTCAGGATATCTCTTTGATAATATAAATATTTGACCGGCGTAGATATAATTTGCACCTAGTTCCCCAGCTTGATCAACACGAATCACTCTATCAAGGTAAGCTAATTGAGATTCATCGAAATTTTCAAACTTGTTGTTTTCAATAATTTTTTTTTTTGTAATACTTGAAACATCCTTTACTTTTAGATTATTCAGAACCGAGAATTGTTTGACTGTTAAATTCTGTTTTACTAAGAATCTGAACATTCTTGACTATCAGTACTGTACTGTACCCACTCCCAACTTTCTACTGTAATATCCAGGTATTATTAAATGGATTAAGCATCAAAATATAGATGGAGCATCTTAACCAGATCCTAAATATTGTAATGTAAAATTGTTTGAGTATTGGTTCATCTTCTTTGACAATTGATTGTATTTACAACAAAACTCATTTCACAGTAAACGACTAAATTTCATATACGGTATAATATTTTCTCTCGTATAATACCAGTAAGACACATATGAGATGAGATAGCATTAAACAGTAATTCATAAGAGATTTAAACAGCAGTTGTCGACTTTATATTTAAAAAAGATTCTTGGACAATGAAATAGAATATTAATGTGCATTCTAAGTTAGAGTGATGGAATTCTGTAATATTTTATTTCTTTATCTACAGTTCGTTAGAGAATGTCAGTAAAAACTAATAACCCATATGTGATTGCATTCCGTGTTGCATTTTGGAGAACTGGAATAGAGCAAACATTCCAAGTACTACATTCAAAACTGCATAGAGATCAACACTAGTTGTCCTAGGTATATGTGTATCTTGAGGGAGAGAGACGAGACCTTTGTCTGCACACTCAGTAATCAATTTACATATTGTCCAACACAAAGAGTTCATCAGGCACATGGGTACACGAGTTCAACTCAGATGTAAACACCTTGCCTCCATCATCCAGATGTTGAGATCTGATATACCCACTTGACTGGTCTTAAACTATCCATTAACAATACATTATCCACAGCTGTTACCCGCCCCCCAGGCCCACCATCAACCAATGAAGGCGCCGCTAGCCTACAAAATTTTTACCGAATCTCATAGGAAGAATAATAAGTTTAGTTTGCAAGAAGGAAGGGGAAAATTTGTTTATGGCATTGAATTAGTGTGAATTAGGTTGAATCTTGTTAACGATTGTGATAAAAGTGAATATAGTATGAGTTGTGAAGTGCTGCTGGACACATATGCAGCTACGTGTGCATACGTTTATAGATATACAGTTATATTTTCATATACAGTTGTGTTAATACAAACGTTATAACAAATATATATCCCCACCGAACACAATGTTACAAAATATCGTTATGAGACGTGGATTGTCCACTTTAATTCCGCCAAAGATTGTTTCTGCCAAAAACCTGGGTTCTGCTCCAAATGCTAAACGTATTGCTAAAGTTGTTGACTTCTATAAGTCTTTACCACAAGGTCCAAGTAAGCCAGCTCCTGCTGTAGGTTTCATCGGCAGATATAGAGCAAAGCATTTTGATGGTGAAAGTGCAAGTGCTAAACCAATTATGCATTTAGTTGTTGGTATGATTGCTTTGGGTTACTCAATGGAATATTACTTCCATTTAAGACATACGAAGAATGGTGATCATCATTAAGTAAAGAAGGGGAAAATATGACCAGAATGATGACAATAAGATCCAGAAGGGAAAAAAAATAATTATTTCAATGGTGTTTATAATGATTATGCAAATGCTTTACTAAGGTTTTAAATATTCAACTTCAGATCTATCCTTTCTGTGGTTTTTTATCTCAAGATTTCAAATTTCAAATCTACTATTATATTGATCATGACTGTATTCATCATATCTCTTCGTATCAGTAGTTTTACTCACATGTTATTCCATTCCATTCCGTTCCATTCCATATTCCATTACTTCTTTCATTTTTTTTTGACTTCATTTCACCACCTCGATAAAATATTCCTAAAAACTAAAATCACTATAGAAATGGATTAAATAATCTATTTCCATATAAATAATTTCTACACTTATTTAACCATTCTATATTTAAACAATATATTCTATTTTTAATACATTTTTACATCACATTCTCTTACGATAAAAACTCCTTAACTACGAAGAACCTGCTTCCTATTAACTTGCCTCTGAGGAGAAAGGAACTTTAAACGGACATCGCGTATTTTTTCATCAAGAACCGTATTAAACAGATCTAAATTTTTCACTGAAAGATAAAAAATTATTAGAATTTTAGATATTTGGCAGTGATTTCTTCTAATAATTGGCAAACTAGCTGTATTAGTGTACTCATCCATTGGATCTATACACCTCGATTGCTACTTTATTGTTTATATTCCGATAGATTTTGTGATAAACGTAGATTATCAAACTAGATCAATTTTTTTTTTTTCACCTAATCCAATAGATCAATAGTAGATTTTTTTCTACATTTAGTTGCCAGTTTAATATATACTCTGTGCATACAAGTATACGTATATACAATTATAAATAGTAGACATGGTAGCTATTGCAGAAGACCAGAATTTTCCTGATTGTGTAAGATGCAAAGAACCCATAGTAACGGGTCATGCTTATGAATTAGGTGATGATAGATGGCATACTCATTGTTTTTCATGTAATAGATGCAACAAACCATTAAGTTGTGATTCAGATTTTTTAGTATTGGGTACAGGTGCTCTGATATGTTTTGATTGTTCTGATTCATGTAAAAGTTGTGGTAAAAAAATTGACGATTTAGCGATAATTTTATCTTCATCAAATGAAGCTTACTGTTCAGATTGTTTTAAATGTTGCAAATGTGATAAAAATATTGATGATTTAAGATATGCTAAAACTAAAAAAGGTTTGTTTTGTTTAAATTGCCATGAAAAATTATTGACTAAGAGGAAGCTTCATGAAGAGAAAAAGAAACGACTCAGGAAAGAGTTACCAAGTTTACCAAAGACAGAAGATAATATTGATAATGATTATGATAATGAAAATGAATTTGAAAATGAAATTAATGTTAATAATAATGATAGCAATGAATCTCCAAATGAACTATCGAAAAATACAGTAGAATTAGTGGCAAATGAAACAGCTATTTTACTAGACTCAACAAGTGTAAATGTGCCTGAAAGATCAATTAAAAGACCAGTTTCACCAACTCACCAATCATTGCATACAAATTCTCCACACCCAGCTTCACTTGAACGTTCGAATTCTCTTTACAAAAATTCAATTGATTTTGACAAAGGTGAGAATGAAAATAATTTTAATAATAAACATGAAAGAAATACATCAATAGATGAGATTTTGAATTCTACATTAGAACAAACTATTGGTAATGATGCAGAAGCTACATTTAGAAAGAGTACATTGATTACTTCAAAATCATTATTGAATAAGACTCCTTTAAAAAATTCTTCCTCAAAAGATCTAAATTCAAAAAATTCAAATATTGATTTTAATACTAAAAATTATGATGATGAACAAATCAATACGGTAAGTGTTTTTACTACGGCTCCAATAGTATCTACAGAAAAAATGCTTTCCGATTCTTTGGAAGTTCCAGTGGCATTTAACACTACAGTTGCTATCCCTGCTTACTTAGATAATTCGGATGAAGCGCCTCTAGTCTTTAATGCTGTCAATGCAACAGCTCCAATACCAAATTCATATGACCCAGATACTGGTAATTTAGAGACAAGAAATTCGCCTGAAACCAACAATACCCAATCCAGTATTACCTCTCCTCAACAGAATTCCGTCAGTAACGCATCCTTAAGTTCATCTAATAATACAATTAAACGTGCATTGTCCTTGAAGTCAAGAAGTTTAGTAGGAAACTTAAAATCGAAAACTTCAAGCTTTTTAGATTCAAAACAGCATCAGGGTGATCAAGAAAACCCCCTTAAATCAGTTCATTCAGCGAATGATAAACCATCTTATAATAGAAGTACTTCATCCGTAAAACAGGATAATTCATTTACAGGATGGGCAGTCCCAAGCGATGTGTCTGAATCTTCTAAAAATCAATCGAATTCACACCATAGAAAGACATCATCAAGAGCAACAGAAATGCAAGAGACAAATCTAGATATGCATAAAAAATCTCACAGTGGAACCTTTTCAGCAATGGCTATGACAATGAGATCTCCCAGTGTTGCCAGCAACACATCTGCTTATCGTACACCACCATTGGATTCTGTTTCAACCTTTGTCCGTGCAAATACAACTGAAGCAAATTACATGACCATTAATTTACAAAACAACCAAGATGATTTTACTCTCGATTCCATGCTCCCTCTTTATCCTGATAATGAGTTGAGTGATGGTATTTCCGAAGCTGAATTAAAATTACAAACTTTATTGCAACAAATTGCACAATTTGAAGTTACAAAACAGCAATTGCTTGAAGATATTAGATTTTTAGAAAATAAAAAGAGTGAATTAATTCAAAGTAAGTCAGATAATAGACAGATGTCTGGTAACTCAAAAATGTCTACTCCTCAACTTCAATATCAGTATATTCAGGAATCACCTAGTAAATTAAATCCACAAATTACAACTGCTGGTATCCCTAGAACAGCAGCGAAGCAAAGATTCTGGAAAATATTTTCTGGTGGTAAGCAAATAAATGGATTAAACCACTCATCTATTTCGACAAACGGAGTATCCATGAAGCCATCTAATTCTGTTTCTTCAGTGAGCAGTCTTGGTATAGCTAATAAAATAGAAATATCAAACCCTGTTCTCCAAAATACAAATGATCTTAATGATGTAAAATTATTACCTATTATTGCTAATAAAATCTCTAAAAATGAAGTGCGAGAAGTAGATCCATCTAATGGAAGCATATTGTTGGGCTCTTCTTTGTCGTCTAGATGTGCATTCGAAAAAAATAAAATACCTTTATTGATCACCACATGTATTAGATATATTGAAAGCAGTGATGCTCATTTGAAGACAGAAGGTATTTATAGAAAGTCAGGTTCTAAGCTGTTAATAGATGATTTGGAGAAAGAATTTTCAACTCTAACTAGAAGCACAAATTCTCAGTTATTAGATTTGATGCATGAAGATATTCACGCAGTTGCTGGAGTTTTAAAGAAATACTTAAGAATTCTACCAAATCCACTATTATCATTTCAAATATACGAACCTCTTATGAATCTTGTTAGAGATGAGAATCTAATTATTAAGTTGCCTCTACAAAATGCTGTCAGTATGAAGTTATCTAATCCATTATTTACTTCTACTTGTGAAACGTTGAGTAAAATTTTGAAGCATTTGCCAAATGAACATTTTGATCTGTTAACAGTATTAACTAAACATTTACGTAAAGTTGCTGAATTCAGCGAGGTGAATTTAATGACACTTTATAATTTAGCATTGGTTTTCGCTCCAGGTATTATCAGAGATTTCAGTGGCGAAAAGGATATCATTGACATGAAAGAGAGAAACTATGTTGTTGAATTTATTTTTACAAATGGTGATATTTTATTTGAACAATAGTTTATTAGATTTTTTGAACAATTTATGAAAGGGATAAATTTTTAAAATTCTTACTGGGTGTTTATACATGTAAATAAATTAATAGAGAGTCTAATAATCTTAAAATATTAAGTATTTAATATGATAGATATATATGTATGTATTAGTTTAAAATTTCCAATTAAATTACGAAAAAATCTTATTTATATACAATAAAGTAAATTAGTGCATATTGTCAAGATATTTTTTATATCCAACTTTCTCTAATAACTCTGCTTTCATCAAAACTTCTTCTTCTTGCTTCAATAAAAACTCTTGCATTTTAGCAAAATATTTTGAATTAGAAATGCCCAATAAACGAATTGCTAACAAAGCAGCATTTGTACTGTTATTTATAGCAACAGTTGCAACTGGTACACCTCTTGGCATCTGCACAATAGAATGTAATGAATCGACACCATCTAAAGTTGAGCCCTTAATAGGAACACCAATAACTGGTAAAGGTGTCATTGCAGCTACCATACCAGGTAAATGCGCAGCACCACCAGCACCAGCGATGATAACTTTAATACCTCTTTTTGAAGCATCATTAGCGTATTGGCTCATTCTGTATGGTGTTCTATGTGCTGATACTATTGTAACTTCATATGGTACATCAAAATCATCTAAAATCTTGCATCCAATTGACATTACTGGTAAATCTGAATCAGAACCCATAATTATACCAACCAATGGCTTCTGAGAACCAGTCGCAAAGCTTGTTTCGTCTGAGTTTGAATTGTTTGATTCACCAGTGATATATCTTATTTTTCTTTCACAATCTTCCATTGAAGATGAAATTGTAACGACGTGACCTAGCTTTCGCTGTGGTTTTGATTCTTTACCATATAAATAAACAGATGTGTTAACAGAACTTAAAGCACGATGACAAATTTTTAATTCATTATTTTTAACAGTATCATCACCTAAAATGTTTAACATGATAGCATTTGTATTAGTTGTTGAAAAGGAAGTAAATTGTTTTGGTAATGGTAAATCCAAAATTGTTCTAATATGAGCTTCAAATTGTGATGTAACACAAGCATCGATAGTGTAATGACCAGAGTTATGTGGTCTTGGTGCAATTTCATTAATGATTAATTCACCATCATGACAATAAAACATTTCAACACCAAAGATACCAGCTCCATCGAATGATTTAATTGCACTTTCTGCTAAAAGTTTTGCTTTAAATTGAATTGAATCAGGTATTCTTGCTGGAGCATAGACTAGATGACATATATTATTTTTATGAATTGTTTCTACTGTTGGGTATGAAAAAGTTTCATCATTTACTGAACGCACAACCATTACAGCTAATTCTTTTGTAAATGGACACCATTTTTCTGCATATAATGATAATTCAGAATTAGATTTTAAATTATTTGTGAAAAATTCAATTGCTTTTGAAATATATGATATATTTTTAACAACAAAATTTCCTTTACCATCATATGACCAAGTTTTTGACTTTAACATAAAAGGAAAATTCAATTTTTGACTAATTTCAATTAATGAATCATTTAAATTATTATTATTATTATTATTAACGACAACTTCAATACTTTCAATAACAGGTAAATTATTTTTAATTAAATGTTTTTTTTGTAAAAATTTATCTTGAATAATTTCAATTGTTTTAGGAGTTGGATATATTTTAAGATTTGGAAACTTTACATTCAAATTTTTCAATGTATTAACATTAACATGTTCAATTTCAATAGTCAACACGTCACATTTTGATGCTAATTTTTCAATATCCTCTGGATTATTGAATGATCCATCAATATGTTCAATTGAGTTTGAAATTTGTTTAGCGGGGGTATTCAAACCTTCTTCTAAAACGAGTGTCTTTATATTCAATCTATTACTTGCCTCTAAAAGCATACGACCTAATTGACCACCACCTAAAATACCAACAGTTCTTGAATCCATTTTTTTTTTCTCTTAACTATATTTCTCTCGATTTTTCTTCCACAACACAACTTTAAAATTAAAAACAGAATATCAAAACCTTTTGTGTGAATCCAATTGTAAAATGAGTTAAACACCAATGTATACTATTCCCTTACATATATATATATAAATATACAAATATACAAATAAGCACAAATACACTAATACACTAATATTAATCTTGCGATGACTACTTTTCATGAATATTTTTCCAATTAATTAATTTTTCATCAATTAAAGATGATTCAAATTGAAGAAAAGCACTATATAGAAGGAGTCAAAAAGGTGAATTTAGTAGAAGATTACTGAGTGATGAATAGTGAGAATGTGTTGATGATGTTGTGGATGAAGTTGTCTAGTAAGAGAGTATAGTTTGTTATGGCATGGGGATATGTTGTCTACCAAAAGAGTTATTGATGAACTGTATATGCTGACAGAGATGAACTGTATATAACTGTTGATGCAACTGGAATGAGATCTGGTTGGCAAGAGAGTGAGAGAGTATGGAAACCTTTTTGTATGTGGACAGTGGACTGGACAAGTTGCATTGGTGAGCCTTACAATTTCGTGAAGTTATACATTATACATGGAATGGAATGGAATGGACAAGTGAGCATAGGTGTTTGTGTAGATGTGAATGAATGTACAATAACAGAACAGAACGTTGGTCAGTTGGTTCGATTCGGTTATTTGCTGAGAGTTTTTGTGGTTATGTTCGGTAATTCACGGTACACTTATGTATATATACACATACATATACAAATGTACATGTATGTACCGTGAAATTTTTAAGGTGACGGTGACACAAAAAATAAATGATAATAGTGGATGACGGTTATTCACGGTTTGGAATACATTAACATTTTATATATAAATAAAGAAGATTAATTTTGTGATTATAAATTGTAAATTGATAATTCTTTAATTTATTCTCTGGAAGTTTTTTTGGTTGTTTTGTATTGTTTTTGTTTGCTATTGAAACATCATCTCTTGTTCTAAAGAAGAAGGGTTGAGTAATGTTTGAAAAATACAATTATAATTATAATGATAATTATAATTACCAAGATGATTACCAAGATGATTATCAAGATGATAATTCTAATTTAATAGGTGATATGTTTAATGGTTATGATGAAATTGAAGAAAAACAAATTCCATTAGGTGAATATATTTTTAAAAGATTATTATCATGTGGTACAAAATCAATATTTGGTGTACCAGGAGATTTTAATTTACCATTATTAGAATATTTATATGAAGATAAATTAACAAATAATGAAATTATAAAATGGATAGGTTGTTGTAATGAATTAAATGCATCATATGCTGCTGATGGTTATTCACGTTATACAAATAAAATTGGTTGTTTAATTACAACATATGGTGTTGGTGAATTAAGTGCAATTAATGGTATTACAGGTGCAATGGCAGAAAATGTTAAAATTTTACATATTGTTGGTATTGCACCAATATTTATATCAAAAAATAATGAAAATAATTTTAAAAATATTCATCATTTATTACCAAATAATAAAAATTCAAATCATTTAAAACCAAATTTTAAAATTTATTATGAAATGATTAAAAATAAAATTTCATGTTCAAATTATTATATAAATGATTTAAATGATTTTAATAATAATATTATTTGTAATAAAATTGATAATGTTATTATTGATATTTTTAAAAATTCAAAACCAGGTTATATTTTTATACCTTCAGATTTATCAAATAAATTTGTTTCAAATAAAAATTTAATTAAAAGATCAAAAATATTATTAAAAAATTGTTTAACAAATTTTAATAATAATAGATTAATTATTGATAAAATTACAAATAAAATTTTAAATTTAATTTATTCAATGGAAAATCCATCAATTATTGGTGATGTTTTAATTGATAGATTTAATTGTAATAAAAATTTAAATAATTTTATTAATTTAACTAAAATATGGAATTTTTCAACAATAATGGGTAAATCAATTATTGATGAATCAAATGAAATGTATATGGGTTCTTATAATGGACTTGGTGGATTAACAACTGTTTATAATAAAATTTTATCTTGTGATTTAATTTTACATTTTGGTATTGAATCAAATGAAATGAATTCAGGTAATTATACATTTAAATTTAATTCAAATTCAATTGTAATTGAATTATATTCAAATTATATTAAATTTATTAATAATAATAATAAAAAATTTGAAATTTATAATAACATTTCATTTGTTCATATTTTAGATAACTTACTAAAATTAATTGATATTAATAAATTAAATTTTAAATATAAATCAAATATAAATTCATATTCGATGGATGAATTAAATTTAATTGAACAAAAAAATATTGAAAACAATAAAATAACACAAATTTATTTACAAAAAGAAATTCCAGATTTTTTAAATGAAAATGATATATTAATTTGTGAAACTGGTTCATTCCAATTTGCTATTCATGATTTCAAATTCCCAAAAAATTTGAAATATATTTCTCAAGGTTTTTATTTATCAATTGGAATGGCATTACCAGCAACATTGGGTGTCGGTATTGGTATGAAAGATTATCCAAATAATCATATTTTAGACAATGAACAAAATAAAAATAAAAATAAAAATAAAAATGAAAATAAAAATGATAATAAAAATGATAATTATAAACCAAGATTAATTTTATTGGAAGGTGATGGTGCTGCTCAAATGACAATACAAGAATTAACAACAATGATTAGACATAAAATTCCTGTCGAAGTTTTAATTTGGAATAATAATGGTTATACGGTCGAAAGAGCAATAGAAGGACCTAATAGACCTTATAATGACATAATGCCATGGGATTGGACTAGATTATTAGAAGTATTTGGTGATCCTGATAAACAATTTACAAAATGTTCAAAAATAATTGAAAGAAATAAATTGAATAAAAAATTAAATGAATTGAAAACTAGCTCAGATCGAAATCACATAAATTTGGTTGAGGTAAAATTAGATACTTTAGATATCCCAAAACAATTAGAGTATATGGTTAAAGAAATGACTTTTAAAAAAAATGAAAAGAAAAAATAATAATAAATTTTTCTTTCAAAATGAAATATTGATAAGTTGAATTGTTCTTTTAATAGGTATCTATTAATTTTTTTACATAAATATGTATGTGAATGTATGTAAATATATATATATTGAAATGCGATATTTTGTATTTAATTTATAATGATAATTTTAATGCTTAAAGTAACTTCTGATTATCAAGGTTCTATATTCCGTTTCATATTTATCCACTTGATTCTAAAACTTCAAATTCATTTTTATATTCTCCAATTAGAGATAACTCTTTTAATAATTCACTACGGTTATGAGAAATATGTGTTTCTTTTTCAGAATTATCAGTACTCCTACTATCATTTTTTTTAGAAAAACTGCTTTTAAAATAATATTCTTTTGCTGCATTATAGGAAACTTTTATATCAGCTGTTAAATAAAAGTTAAATAAAGTTTCACCTACTGGATGTTTGCATATCGTATGAATCATTTTAACATCGATTTTTTTGATTTTATCGATAATTGCTTCAAACTCATAAATATTTTTGCTTCCAATTGTTGATGAAGAACTTGAATCGATTGTAGGAAAGAGAGAAGGTGCAGTGGATTTTTGGGTACCAAGAGTAAAAGATGCTAAATTTGTAGGTAATTTATTTTGGTCATCAGGTGATGAAGTTGAAAAACTTTCTTGGCTATGCAAACTTGAAAACCCATTTAATGTGCTACTATTTAATGGAAACATTTTTTTAAATGATAAAGATCTTGGAATTTTTGGTCTACTCGATAGACTTCCTCCGATTGAAGGTCTTGTTAGAGTTCTTGAAATGTTGGTAAATAGATCAGTGTTCGATTGGCATTTGGTGTTAAAAAGTAATGGAATGCATATCAACAGTAAGCCAGTTGGCTTAGTAAAATTATCAACCCAAGTAGTATTGGAAGGTTTATTCCTAAATCCAAGATCCTGAAAGATATTGCTTTGAATGTTTCCTTCTAACACCTTATTCAAGGCTAAATGTGAAAAATCATATCTTTGCAGATCATAATTTTCAAAGAACTTCAATAATGGAAAATTTAATATAACTTTTAAAAAATTTTCCAAGTTCTTTCTGTTTAAAGAAATATAAGAAAATATTTTATATTGACTTTGTCTAACCTTGTTTAACTGGAACGCAACGCTCTGGTTTGAAAGTGATTCATTTGAATATAAAGCATCAATTGCTTCATTCAAAGATACTAAACTTAATATTAGTTGCAATGTTGAATGATCAAAGAATTCTGGAAAAATAATTAAGTCTTTAAAGGTAGTTAAATATTCATCCAAAATAGACATTTCGTTGATTTTATTTTTATTATTGGAATTGCGTAATAATGATATAATTTGTAGGATATTTACCCTTTTGAAAATGCTAGATATTGTTGTTAAGTCATAATTTCTCCCGTCTGATAATAAAGTATCTATACATTTCAACAATAAACTTGAGCGTAAATGGCTAGTCTTTGTACTACTTGTTATGACATCAGCAGGCTTCAAAAACAAGTTTCGCAGTGTAACTGAACTACTTCTATGTAAATTTCTTGGAAACAAAGTTGAGTCGGTTTTATCTTTAGTAATGATTTTCAAAGAATCGTAAAGTATTTCATCATCTAAATTATAATAATAATCCCATAAATTTTGTTGATATTGGAAAATTGGGTTTGCAACACCAATAATAGCAAAAGACCTCGAATGAAAATTCTGCAGCATCAATAACTGATTCCTTAATGCATCTACCATTGAAATATCCATATATGGAAAAATTTGAATTGGGCATTCTTTGTAATAATTTGAGTTACTATTATCGAAGCAACTACTTATAACATTAGATAGTATTGAAATAAAATGGCATAATTCAGTTTTTGAGAGAGTAGTTGAATTAACAAATAACTTCCAAGAAAAATTTTCTGTCTGTAATTTTGAAACATATGGAATGAAAGTTGATAAAAATTTCAATATATATTTATTGTACCTCACACAAGATCCTAGAAGAGAAGTTTCCACTAGAGGTATCCTCAAACTTGTCTCTACTATATTTTTTGTTAAAAATTCTGGTTTAAATTTTGTAAAATGGTAATGAATACTTGATTTATCGTAGGTTATCTTATTGCCATAACTGTCAACCTTTAGAGATTTTTTTATTTTAAAAATCTTCTTGAACTTTTGTGGTTCACTAACAGTTAACAAAGAATTTAATAAATTATCATCATTAACTGAACGCAACAAAGATTGCAAGGATTTATTTGAATGTGTTTTGTTGATAAAAGATAAATCTATACTATTAATCATTTTAAAACAATCAATTAAAATTTGAAATGAAGAATCTTTATTTTCCATATAATGATCTAAAACTTTTGATAAAATTGGCTCAAAAATGTTAAGATTTTTTAACGTTGTCCCGAGAGAAATCGATTTAATCACAGCTCCTCTTGAATTATTTTTATCAATTAATGTATTTACGACATTGATGAAAAATAATTTTTCAAAGTCATCAATTTCACTTATATCTTTTGCATCTTCAAACTCATCCTCTTCTCTAATAGTAAAATTTTTCAATTTATCTAATTCAATATCAGTTTCATTTTCAGTCGGATTAAAAAGTTGGTATGCTTTTGTTAATTTATTATAATATAAAATAAATGAAGTGAAGTCTTTTTTACCTGGAGTGTATTCGACATTATTAGGTATCATCAAACTTGCCAAATTTATAGAATCGTCAAAATCTGAAGCACCATGTAAAGAAGACTTAAAACCTGGTATACTTCTTGGATATTGGAATTTAACAATTGGGCCTAATTTATTATCGAATTCACCAGCTAATATAAAGTATGCATTATCTTGCCTTAAGACACGATCATCTTTTGGTACCAGAACTTCCTTCGATTCTAAGGTATCATTAAAATCAGCACTTATGTTAGAGGTCATACTTATATTGATAGCACTAGCAATATCATTGACACTTAAACCATTTGGTGACGTATCGGAGGATTTAACCATTTCAATCTAAATCTCTGTATATACCTGGTTGCAAGATTTGAAACAGTGTTGCTATCTAGTTTTTCTTCCTTTTTTCACTTAAATCAAAACCGTAAAGCCTCAGTATCTCTAATAATAGTGACTAACTCCCTACTTGTTGGCCAGTTCCACTTGCTGCTACCCATAACTTGCATCTCTTCTTGACACTTTATTTATACACCATAATCTTTCAATTGCAATTGCCAATAACTTTGAAACTATTTAATGAAAAATGTTAATGGTTATTGGTCACGTGCCCGTTAAATGCCAAATTTTTGAATTTAACTATCACGTGCCAGTAAATCATCCTTAATTTCCTTTTTGAGACATTGCCTACGTTCCTTGGTCGTCATGTTATAAAAAACATCACAAGACGACAATGCACATTCTGCAACCGCATAATGAACAAATGCAAGACACTCACTCTAATCACTCTCTTCTCTGGTGTGCCATGCAAGGAAAGGTCCCTCCCTCTTCAAGACAAGACAAGACAAGAGAGCATCTTGTTCTATTGCATTGGCATCTCCATTTGCATTTGCTCAAATTGAAGTGAAGCTGATTCTCCAATGTGGGGTGATTTACACCTTGTGTGATGTTGTATCTCCTGGTCTACACATGGGGTGAAGTATATGATGCTATTGCCAGTTTGCATATACGTATATGTATGTATGTATGTATATGCATGTGTGTAGCTTAGTTATATATATGTGAGAGGAGGGAGATAAATAGATTCCATCATTCTCTTGCAATGTAATGAAAGTTTGTATTCTTTTATATCTTGTTTCATTCTCAGTATTAATAATAAAATAACAAATTGAAAGTGGAAAAAAATGTCGCAAATTTTGAACCAAGCTTTTGATGATATGAATCGTGGAGGGAAACAAGTAAGAGCACGTAGTAATAATAGAGTTGGTGTTAATAAGTTTGTTAAAGCACCAGTACATTTAACTAGAGATTCGAGAAGGGCAACAAGAATAGCATTTGGTACTAAATCTGCAGCTGTTTCTGCTGTTTCGCATCCAATAAATACATTTATGTATTTCTCAAAAGAGGCAAAGGTCTTTGTTGAGGGTATACCAAAAACTATAACACAAGAGGAAATTAAAGTATGTTTGAAACTATTATTCGTATAGACGCAATTTTATCTATATTTATACCAAAACACAAAACTAAATTTCATATACTAACACACTTAAACATATATATATATACGTGTATATGTATGTATATGTATGAATAATTGCATTTGGTAATAGAGCTTCTTTTTCAATAATGCAGGTGGGGTTAGAAAAGTGTCATTGATATTAAATAACCAGCGTATTTCAACCGGAACAGCCACTGTTAGTTTCCGTAATAGTGAAATGGCTAAATTAGCAATAGAACAATTACAAAATGTTCCATTAGATAATGGTAGATTCAAATTACATTTGCATTTAATGAATAATCCAACGAATTACTCTGCAAAATTGTTATCAAGAAAGATAAAAGATATAAATTCACCAATTCATCAACAACGTTCAAAATTAATGCGGTTAAATCGTCCATCAATCAATAAATTATCAAAGGCATCGAAACATATTTGGTAACTTACTTTTATCTAATAATCGTTTATATAGTTTTTAGAAAATATAGTTCAAACTTTCAATTTATATAATTTAATGTTTTGCTTACCGTTTACCACATTTCACTAACTATATTTTAAAGTTTTTTGAAAGCACTTGAAAGGACATAATAGATAGCCAACAAGCCCCAAATCTTCAATACTTAAAGTTCAATATCTTTTATATACAATCACTATTACAATGAACCAACTTTGTCTTTGAAATCTTACCTTCTTTGTCGCTAATTAGCTCTTTCTATAGTCAACTTAGTCAACCGCCATACTTTATGACAACGAATTATTCTTTGATTTCCGAGATAAACTCCGAAGACCCTTTAAAAAACATAAATGACACAAAGAAATTAATGATTGTCATTAAAAGATAAACAAATATTTTATATAAATATGAATGGTAATCTTTTCCAAATTTTATATTTATCTTGATATTGAATGAAGGTAGGGACAAAATTACTGAGAGGAAAAGTTACGTATATTTATAACAATTTAAAATGAACGCAGATAGTGCTAACAATGAGCAGTCGGTGGTTATTTACGAACCCGATGAGCTTGCCCATGCAGTTTCAGGTGCTGCTGGAGGTGCATTATCACTAGCAATAACGTATCCTTTACAAACAATAACAACAAAATTACAAACACAGAGAAAAGTTGCAAAAGATGAAAATTTAGAAAAGGATGAACTAGTTAAATCAAAACAATTTGAAATTATCAAAATGATTAAAAAAATTATTGAAAAAGATGGGTTTATTGGGTTATACTCTGGATTAGAGAGTGCATTATACGGTATGACAATAACAAATTTTGTTTATTATTATTTTTATGAAAAAACTGGTAATAGTTTTAAAAAATTACGTAATAATACAAAAACTTTAAACACAACAGATGCAATGATTACAGGTACTGTTGCAGGTATTATTACTGTATTAACAACAAATCCAATTTGGGTAGCAAATACAAGAATGACTGTTAATAAAAGTAATAAAAATACTTTTACAACAATTAAAGAAATTATTAAAAATGATGGTTTTTCAACCTTGTTTAATGGATTGAAACCTGCATTATTTTTAGTAATTAATCCAGTAATTCAATATACAGTTTTTGAAGAGTTAAAAAAATTATTGATGAATTTTAAAAATAAAAAAGATTCAAAAAAATCATTTCAGTTAACAGCTAATTGGGCATTTATATTAGGTGCTATTGGTAAATTGGCAGCAACAAGTATAACATATCCATATATTACTGTTAAAACAAGAATGCATATGAATAATTACAACAATAAGAATAAAAAAGATAAGTTTTCTCTTTTAGATATTATTAAGAAAGAGGGTATATCTGGATTATATAGCGGCTTCAGTTATAAAATATTCCAAAGTGTACTAACTGTAGCACTACTTTTCTATTTCAAAGAGGGCCTCTTATTGTCATCTGTGAAATTATTAGCTTTACTTCGTAGAAAAAGGAATCCTAAATTACTAGATGTCATAACTTAGACCTATATTAGGTTCAGAACCATTATTACGTTATATTATACTATATAATATAACAATGAATACCCTAACCTATATCCCCACTGCATTCTTCTCATTGAACCTCTTAAAATTAGTAGCTCTCATTCTGTAATATACGCTTATCACGCGAAACTGACAGCACTCAACGTGAATAATGACGTTCTCGCATCGATGAAAATTTTTTTTTTTCAAATTCAATTTTTAATAAATTTCAGTTTTGATACAATTAAAAATTTTTTTGAGATTACTATTGTATTCATTTATTCATTCTTTTAATCAATTACTTCTCAATATTGTTTTTTGTTTCTTAACTATTATTATTTATTATTTAATGTTTCTTTTATTGTAAAGTCTCCAAGAATATAGTCTGCATTTATCATTGCTTAAATTGATTATTTCATCTAAATTCAAAGAAAAGAAAATAATATACCAAAAATGAAATACTTAGCTGCTTACTTATTATTAGTCCAAGGTGGTAACGCTTCTCCATCTGCTGCCAACATCAAATCTGTTGTCGAAGCTGTTGGTGCTGAAGCTGATGAAGCTAGAATCAACGAATTATTATCTTCTTTAGAAGGTAAAGGTTCTTTAGATGAAATCATCGCTGAAGGTGCTAAGAAATTTGCTTCTGTTCCAGCTGGTGGTGCTTCTGCTGCCTCTGCTGGTGCTGCTGGTTCTGCCGCTGCTGGTTCTGCCGCCGCTGCTGAAGAAGTTGAAGAAGAAAAGGAAGAATCTGACGACGAAATGGGTTTCGGTTTATTCGATTAAGGAATTATATTAATAAAATTTATTAACATACATTGGAAATATCTTTATTTTTATTTAATTATCTAACCTATATATTGAATTTTAAGTGATTATTATTCTTTTTTCTTTTATTTGAATATGCTCTTTCTTTATGTAAATTTATTTAGATATTCTTATGTAGCTGTACTGAGTCCTATTGCCTATATTATCCCAGCTTGAAATGAGTATTGGGTACTGAAATACAATGGTAATGAGAATTCAGGTGCTTGCTACCTCTATATTGGCAGGAAATCTCGGTTGCTTGGTATTTTTTAATATACCTCTTGAAAACTAGAGTGTGTTAAAACACACAGATTCTGTAAATTACAATCCGCGATAGTTTAATGGTCAGAATGAGCGCTTGTCGCGTGCTAGATCGGGGTTCAATTCCCCGTCGCGGAGATTTTTTTTGCTTTTCTGCTCTAAATATTTACTCTTTGAAACATGTTAACCAAGATATCCACCCTTCACAAACAACTGTAATATTATTTTAAATAATTTACACATATTTTGAACAAACTTGCAGTACATCCTCCGTTTATCACCAATTTGTGACATTTTAATAGAAGATTTGATATTGCTGTATATTTTATCCAAATGGGTAATACTTAACCTTGAAAAGCTAACGTTACTTGGTTTAAAAGCCCTAAAATCAAATTAATGTTAGACTTATGATAATGCTTGGTAGAATCGAGTAATCTTGTGCTTATTCTCAATATTCAATATTGAATATCATTATGATTTTGATTTAAACTCCGAACACCACATATTTACAATACGACAAATAGAAAATTCATTTTCAAAACTTGGCGTTAACTTCTGGAAATGTGCTGATTTGAATATAGGGATTTTAAAGAGAATACTAAAACTATTCTTAAAACAGAGATATAAAACTTGTTTGAGAGGATTGATACAGATATCGAAATAAGATACTTGAATTATCATTTAATTGTTTTTTTAAGGTCCAACAAGTTAAATAACTTGGAAATAAGATATACTTTTAATCATTGATAAAATGTCTTCTCCATTCCCTTACGACGATGACATAGATAACAATCCATTTGCTGAACCTGATGACGGAGAAACCAATTCCTCTGATCATGTAAATGGGATAAATGAGATAAATGAGACTACCACAGAAATTACGACGGGAACAACGCCTATATCTAGTCCTATTGGTACTGCGGCTGAGTCAACTGAAGCTGGTCCTGAGCCGGAAACTACACCTTCTAAACATATTATAAATCCTCAACCTGACTTACTACCTGAACGTGAAACGAGTAAAAAGTATTCTTTTGTTATTAAAGTTACTGGCTTGGAGAGAGCTGGCTCTAATACAAATAGAAAAGAAAATCCAACTATAATTTTTGACGTTGCTACAAATATCCCAACTTTCCGTAAGCAAACACATAGGAATGTTAAAAAGACAGTGAATGAATTCAATCAATTATTCAAATATTTATATGCGACTATTCAAGAGTCTTTTATTCCTGCTTTACCACTTCCATACACGAATTATGGTATTAATAATCAAGAGGACCACGACAAAATTGTGCATAATTTTCAAGATTGGTTTAACCGTATTTTAAAAGATCCATTGATAATAAGAGATGAAGAATTAGCTTTTTTCATTGAGAGTGATCATGATACTTATTCACCAATAAATAAACAAAACTTAATACCCTCTGGTTTGAAAAGAAAGACATTAAAACAATTACCGGTTCCATATGATGAAACTCTTGAATTGGCAGAATTTAGACCGTTAATTAAAGGAATCTATTGGCAATCAAAAGAATTGCAATCGAAATTATTAAAGGTTTCAAAAGCCAAAAAGATCTTATCACAACACGAAAACAATTTTGGGAAAGGTTTTATTACTTTAGGAGAATTTTCAAAAAAATTAAATGAGCAAGACAAGAGTTTAGAGAGACAAAATGTTTTATACAACCATTTTGGAAAAATTATCACCGCTGTCGGTGATATCGATAGTATAATTGCTACTCTTGACATTGCAACATTATCTGATGGATTGGATTGGATAATTAATGATACGTATATCATAAAAGAATCCTTAACTAATAGACACTTCCTAATGAGAGATTTATTACAAGCCCAAAAAGTTGCAAAAGCAAAACAAGAGCAAGCTAGAAAGTTAAGAGCAAAAAGAGATATTAATCCAATAAAGGTAGACGAATCGATCCGTCAATTAAAAGAGGCCACTAGAATAGAGAAACAATTACTTTTGAAAGTAGAAAGAGTTACAACAAATCTTCTCATAGAACGTAAGGAATGGTTAGACTGGTATGAAAATTTTTTAAAAAGTACAATAAAAGAGTATACATTAAGAAAGATTGAATATGAACGTAAGAAGTTGTCATTATTAGAGAAAGTTAGAAAAGATGTTAGAGATGCAGATGCTAACCATGGTTTATCAAGGTTAGGACGCGAACTGCTGAATGATAAAAATCATTTGAATGATCATAATATTTCCCAAACAACAGAAGGTGATAACTGGACTGGTGAATCACGTCAAAGAGGTAAAAATGATATTTTAAAATTCTCTAATACTGAATTTGATAATACATCAAATATGGATGAAATTACCCAACAAGAAAGTAATAGGAATAATAACAGCGAAATAAAATCTATATCATCACCACCACCACTTTCTTCATCAGTACCCGTTACACTTCTGGATGCTAAGAATGCTGCTTCTTTGTTAGGGAAGTGTGTATTTTAGAAAGTGATAAGTTGTACAACTTAAAGCCATAATTTTAATATTTTATGAAAAAAAAATATAGTTGCATCTAAACCTAAATTAAGGAATACAGTAAGATAGTTAATTACATAAAGATATACACATCTACGTACCTCTTATACATACACACATACATACATACATTCATATATATTCCAGCAATAATATGGACATGATTAAGGGATTCAAATACGCCATTCAAAAAGCAAGCTAGAATTGAAAGGATATCTTTTCTCATGCTGTATAGTAAGACAATGGGAAGCTGAGGCATCTCATCTCATCTCATCTCATCTCAAACTAAGTGACTGGCATTACCATATTTCCTGTTCATCAGATCATAGAGAAACATTCAGAACAGTAGCTGGACCAACATTTTCTCAGAACGCGCCCAATTTTTTCTTGCCAAAATTTTTTTGCAAAAAAATAATTTTACCCTCATCGACTATCAATTTTATTACAATTTAACCAGTTCATAGTGCAGAGAGAATAGGAACAGGGAATTGAATGGTAGGAAATTGGACAACTTTTGTAGTCGACCCCTCCAAATGTTAAGTATTGGTCGGTAAGGAAAAAAATTTTCATCGTTATCTTTTAACACTTTCTATTGCTATACTTTACAATTGAAATATAATTTATTTAAAATTTTAGTATTTATTAATTAGTATCTATTTAAAAGACCTTCTTGTTAAATATTGGTATTATTTTTAATTTTAGTTTTTTCTTAATAAGATTGATTACATCCAAACAAATCAACTAACTTTAATATAACAAAATGGTTGCTTTCACTGTTGACCAAATGCGTTCTTTAATGGACACTGTTACTA